>JAMZAV010003377.1:0-69764 GCA_024449915.1 Sweltsa coloradensis
TTAAGAGGCTGTATAATGCTAGCAACAAGATGTCAGATGTTACCCAAGAATTTTTTTATCCTTAAGGTATACCCTAACAGGATCAGAAGAGAAAATCTATAAAGGTCGAAATTCCTACGGGACTTATGGCCATGGACTGCGCTAGTGGTAGCGCGTCGAGCAAACGTTTTAGGCTGGGCTCACCGCACAATGGTCTTGCTTGTCATGTAGCATTCGGCCATTATTATCTACGGACACAATCAAAAATATGATATCGATGTGTTTTTTCATGCCCTACAACTTTTATTTGAAACAAATTGTCATAAAGTTACTGGTTTTGTTTTTGTTATGATAAATATTCAAAACAAATTCAGATAATTAAAAAAAAGAGGGTAAAAATTTGTATCAAGGGCCGTAGGTTGCCAGATAATTAAAGGAAGGCGCACCAAACACCTTAATCGTTTCTTTACAAACAATTTAAAACAAATTTGAGCTATTTCGGTTCAATACTTCACTCAATATCGCTAATTATCCGTTCTTTGACTAAACTCAAAAATCTAAAAATTGATTTTCAAAATGGCGGAAAACCCGCAACCGGATTTTTTGGGATTCTGTTGGGGATGTCCAGGAGACCCACCTTAACAAATCCCGACCGGTCCCTGCTTGTTTTTTTGAATGCGTGGGTCATATCACAACGGCCCTGTACTACCGTGCAAGTACTGTTTCTTTCAACACCTTAAACGGGCAAACTATTAACCAGCAATTTTGATCTGTTGTTTTGAGAGAAACGAAGATATTCCTGGGCCTGTCGGACATGGCTGGAAATTGGATACAGATGGACAACTCGTGGTTGTAGTGGATGACTGGTGTATGGATGTCTGATTTTATATTTATATACAAAACCAGTCTACAATTCAACTCTTTAACTAAGATTTTTGTTTGTTTTCAGCGAACAGCAGGGCTACAATTTCGGCAAATAATTTTTTTGTGGTTCGCTGGCCACGTAACTGCCTCATTTCGAGATGTTGCCGATCGATTTGGTATCACAATATCTTCCCTTCATGCCATCATAACTCGTGTTACCCTGTTCATAAGTAGATTGGCGGTGCACGTAATCAAATGGCCCACACAAAATGAGAGAGATGCTTACATTCACTCCTTTATTGAGGAAAAAGGGCTACCTATAATTGGGTTGGTTTCCATTCTTTATTGCAGGGATTACTCATAGGATTTGTGTACTAGGACTAGCTAGGATATACACTACTGTTTAAACAATAGTGGTGGGTACTTTTGCACTAGAGACTTGATTGAGGTGTCACTACATACTGAATTTTAAAAATTTGTTACTTGGTTAATGTGCAGCTGGGATTGAATCTAATTAAACAGCTGCTAGACATTTCCTGACAAATTACTCGCAAATCATGTGTAGGACAAGGATACCTATGATACGGTAGTTATTAGTTGTCTGAGAGGGTCACTTTTTCACTTGACAATGTTAATAATTATGGAGCAATAGATTCTTATAGCAGGACACAATAGGTTACAATAAGCCTATTTTTAAAATTGTATATTGCTTAACGACTCATATTTATGCAACTTGGCTAATCGAGACGAAAGGAGGGACGAAAGGGGTAACGCGGGGGGGACAAGGGGTGGACAGGCCTGTGCTGGTCAGAACCAACCACAAGCGTATGGGGAGGGCAGGGGTTCCCCCACGTCGTGGTCTTCTCCGTCTGTCATACTATCGCGATCTAAAGAGGGAGCCACACCAGTCGGTAAAACAGTTTAACAGCGCCATATGGAGAGCGAGCCACTAGAAACAATCTCTTTGACGTCGATCAAGAAGCTGACTTCTATTACCTAAGAAACAGTTTTTATAATGTAAACAAACCATTTTCGACATGAAGTCATCTGAAACATCACAACTGGATGAAAAATATTTACGTTTCGATCATCAGCCTACTATTGGAGGAACGTGGTATTGCAGCGACAGACTTCGAGATCTTCTTGTCCTGACACCGTTGCAGCTCACGTCATTTTGCAGTCGGATAAGTAGAGATATGAAGCTAAATTGTTTTGCTTCATATACTAATATCTTTACTAGTAATACTTAGTTATTGCTGGCTACAGAGCCCACTAATTTAGAACTGATCGATCTAGGTAGGATCACTGTCATCACCTGTATCGTTTGTATACAATATTCCTACCTTTTAGGTTGAAAACCTAATTTCGAGTCTTTATTGATTGTTCGAGCGTGTACCCTAGTTTGATTTTATCCAGTAGGCTGGAGATTATGGAGATCTAACCAGAGTAAGGACTTTCAGGTGGACTTATTTTGTTTGGTCCCTTTTGTTATTAATTATGTGGGTTTTGAAGGTAGAGACGGACCGTTATGTCCCAACATCGTGGTCGTCATCGTCTTTGAAATCTTTCCCGTTGTCAAAGTCGTCGTCGTGGTGGTCGTCAAGAGATGTGGAAGATATCTTCTATTTGTGCGATGTAGCTAAGAAGCAGGAGGTCTAGCCCTAGTTTCCACCGCCTCCTAGGCCTGGCCCTAGAATGCAAAGATTTATGATTCCGACGGTTTTCCTGCTCACCTGGTTCTGAATCAACCTCCATTCCATTTTCATCAGAACCTAATTCATCTTGTGTCTCCTCGTCGTCAACTGAATCTCCGGAAATGGGTTTTGCAGTAACAAGTTCATCACATTCAGGATTGGGGCACTTGGGTTTGGGTAAACCATCAGCGTTGTGCATCCGATTGAAGTATTTTTCGAGACAGTACATGTGGATTATAGTCTCACAGTGGCTACAACGATAACCTTGAAATACGATTTCTTTGCAAAGTTCACAATCGTCGATGTCATCTTTATAGAGACCCTTCAATAATGGTCCCAGTTCTGTGATAGCGCGAGTACTGAGACTAAACTTGCCAATTATTGGATATTGCTTTACGTCTCATATTTATGCAACTTGGCTAATCGAGACGAAGGGAGGGACGTAAAGGATGACGCGGGGGGACAAGGGGTGGACAGGCCTGTGCGGGTCAGAACCATCCACAAGCATATGGGGAGGGCAGGGGTTTCCCCACGTCATGGTCGTCTCCGTCTGTGTCATCATCCGACCGTGTAGTCTTTGTCGTCGCCGTCGGGGAGGTAGTCAAAGGGAAAATGTTCCCCGAAGACGACCCAAAGCTCGCCATTAGTTTCAGGGAGTGAAACTCCCCTATTCACGGGCCAAACCGCGAGAAGGTCTCGAGTTGGAATTTGGAGGCCATCATCCGTCCGTGTTGTCATTGTCGTCGCCGTCGGGGATGTAGTCAAAAGGAAGAAGAAAGTTCCCAGACGACGACCCAGAGCTCGCTATTAGTTTCAGGGAGAAGAACTCTCCTTATCACGGGCCAAACCACGAGAAGGTTGCGAGTTTGACTTTGATGCCCCGGGGGACATGTGGACATGGAGCACATGTGTACTAGGTCCATAAAACCGTCAAATCGTATTTTTTTCCCTACAACTGTCTTAAAAATGCATTATGTTTTTTTTCCCTCACTGAGCTTGTTTTGCTTTGCAGACGCGCGTGGTTGAGCGTCCTGGGCCGATGCACGGCAACATACGTGGCGGCCGGTTGAGAGGGTGTCAAGACATCTGGTCTGGAGAAGGGTGGAGAATCCATCGATGTCATTCCTGCCTTTTCTGTTGGACGAGTCGGTGATCAAACATATGGAGACACACATTAGTCTGAGGGAGTTGCCCTGCTGGTAAGACTAGGCCGCCTCGCCTCCCTGCATAACTTCATGGTGGCATTGTTCTGTCGGAGAACTATTTAACTTTAGGGGTGTGTGGGTACCCGGACCGAAGCGCAACAATTTGGAACTGACTTCGGTTTGGTTCTGGGTAGTTTGAATCGCGTGCCTAAGTCACGACTTCTCGTTATTAGAAGGCGCTGCATCAAGATTTCCGGCTGGCCGCCGCCGCTACACTCGCTGCTAGACCCACTCTTGTGCACACTTCAGACTGCGCATAGCTCTAGGAGGCTTTGCTTGTGTCGACACCGCTGTGTTGATCGTTTCTCCCGAGTTTGACAACCAGTGTTTGACTGTCGATATAAAACACGTCACACGACCTTGAGACTGACGCGATATTTTATGATTCTGTCCACACTTAAGTTACACTATTTTGAAATTAAATCGGGCTAGGAGCCTTTAGTTTCTCACTTTCAGTATTATTCGAGGTAATAAGTATGTCAAATATGCATTGCAATATTTGTTTGCAGGTGCAGCGCAATCGAATTACGACGTTAACTACTAATCGTTATGACTGAGTTAAAAACAGTTGTATTTTTAATCAACGCTCTACGAGTTAAGTGTTTGCAAATTCATCCGACTTCCGTCCCAGGGGGGTGAGACTCGACGCAAAATCCACGTGGTTTGGTTGATTTCCGTGCTGTATTCCGACAATCAGTAGACTCAACGAATCTTTCGATTCCGTCTGCTATTTGGTTGACGGAAACACTTCCGACAGTCGTAAATTTGTAAACAACAAAATCCTCCATTTTTATTTCGATAACATAGCATTATTTTTTGCTTAAATACCGGAATATTGCGTGATTTGTTGGTCCACAGTACACTTGCTCGACTCTTTATAAGTTGTTTATTGTTGCACAATACTTTTTTTCCATTATTGTTTACTACAAGGAAACGCTCAGTTGGACGCGTTGATAAGCGAGCACGTGCTATAGTTAGACCCACATTGCACATTTTTTTAAATTTAAAAATTTACGACGTTCGCGTTTCCAGTATTATTTATTATTGCCAAGGTATTTGGGTAAACCCGTGTTTAAATCTTTACTTTAAAATCCACCGCCATCTAGAGGACCTTGACTCCTTGGGAAAACTATTTAAACTCTTTGTTGACAAATAATAGACTGCTTCCTCGAAAGTATTTGATAACTTCTAGGTGGCAGTGCATTAGAAACTTCGCGCGTCTTTTCGTTGCCATGACAACGTTCCTTTTGTTATAATGTAATTTCCATCTACACTACTTATCGGATCAAAATAAAATTAACATATTCGTGACCGGACGGACATTCTAAATGATTTGGCTATCTCAGATTTTGTCGCCGTTGAGTTTGAAAAAAAAAATTTCGATTAACTTTAATGTAACTTTTTAACTTTTTGAACGATTTTGCCACAAAACTAATGGCATTCAATCGAGAACAAAGCTTGCGGATGGTGAAAATTTCAACTCGATCCGAGCCTCCGTTCGACCGCTATCATGAGCCAAAAAAGCTGCACGACTTTCCGTTGCCATGGTAACCGTACTTTGTTATAATGTAATTTCCATCTACACTACTTATCGGATCAAAATAAAATTAACATATTCGTGACCGGACGGACATTCTAAATGATTTGGCCAGCTCAGATTTTGTCGCCGTGAAGTTTGAAAAAAAAACTTTCGATTAACTTTTATGTAACTTTTTAACTTTTTGAACGATTTTGCCACAAAACTAATGGCATTCAATCGAGAACAAAGCTTGCAGATGGTGAAAATTTCAACTCGATCCGAGCCTCCGTTCGAACGTTATCGCGAGACATACAAACAAAAAACAAACAAACAAACAAACAAAAAAAACAAAAACAAAACCAGTGACTAATTTTTCCGGCAGAGTCAAATGGAAACGCTCGCTTCGCTAGCTTAATAAATAAACATAGTTATTCAAACATACTTTAAATTTGACGTTGTTTGCGTACACAAGATAAAAAAAACAAAACACGGCAGCACAAAAACTCACTGCTTTATAAATATGCGGCTGGCTAGTTTCTTCTTTAAGCGAGCGAAGCGAGCGTTTCCATTTGACTCTGCCGGAAAAAATAGTCACTGGTTTTGTTTTTTTTGTTTTTTTTGTTTGTTTTTTTGTTTTTTTGTTTGTATGTCTCGCGATAACGTTCGAACGGAGGCTCGGATCGAGTTGAAATTTTCCCACCATCCGCAAGCTTTGTTCTCGATTGAATGCCATTAGTTTTGTGGCAAAATCGTTCAAAAAGTTAAAAAGTTACATTAAAGTTAATCGAAAGTTTTTTTTTCAAACTCAACGGCGACAAAATCTGAGATAGCCAAATCATTTAGAATGTCCGTCCAGTCACGAATATGTTAATTTTATTTTGATCCGATAAGTAGTGTAGATGGAAATTACATTATAACAAAAGTAACGTTGCCATGGCAACGAAAAGACGCGCGAAGTTTCTAATGCACTGCCACCTAGAAGTAATCAAAATACTTTCGAGAAAGCAGTCTATTAATTGTCAACAAAGAGTTTAAATATTTTTCCCAATGAGTCAAGGTCCTCTAGATGGCGGTGGATTTTATCCACAAAGTAAAGATTTACATACGGGTTTACCCAAATACCTTGGCAATAATAAATAATACTGGAAACGCGAACGTCGTAAATTGAAAATTTATAAAAATGTGCAATGTGGGTCTAGCTATAGCACGTGCTCGCTTATCAACGCGTCCAACTGAGCGTTTCCTAGTACATAATCATGGCGGTGGATTTTTATAACGAAGCTTCCGATTGGCTAAACAATCATAAAATCCTTGCCACAGCCGCAAGTCACGGAATGATTCCGAAAATCGGAAACGAAACTCGAGTCCACCAAATGTCGAAATTGTTTCTTTATGGACGGAATCAGATAATTCAAAACCACGCGGAAGTCGAGGCCAGTCGAGTCTCACCCCCCAGACTTGCGATCCCAGCATTTATATTTGATTTTTCGTCCGTGTTGATTTTTCCGTTAAAATGAGTGAGCTTATATTGTTTTCAGTGATCGCGCTTCTGAGATTAAAGATGATATTGGGTACGTTTCTGTTTTACAATTTAAAAAAAATTTAAACGAACTATCCGGAACCCAAAAATCGGGTACTTTACTACCCGGAACCAAAACCAAAACCTGGAACCGCACATCCATAATGATAATCAATTTGAATTGCTTGAAACTTATGTTATCTCTATAAGAAACCCTCATATAGTCTACAATTTTTGAAGGAGTGTAAATTTAAGTTAAATGCTATAAAATAATACAAAGTAAAAATGAAAGCGCAATTTAATGAGAAATTGGAAATGCTTAATCCATTGATCCCTACTAGGGTGACCTTATGTTCAGGGTCTGGCCTTGTGTTGTCCCGGAGGGCTGTACCAGCACATTTTATCAAGAAATGTACAAGCTAAATTAATACTGTATTTTTGTTTTCACAAACCAAGTGACATGTCGTAAACGCATTTCGGATATCGGAAGAATAGTAGACTGATTTTAAGAATAGTTCCTATGAGAAGACAGTATATCGTCTACTATTTTTACTACTGTTTGGTATAATGACGATATTTTGGCGAAAGGTGTTGCACACCACTTTCGGCCACTAAAAGTTCAAGTATCAGCGTGCTGAAAACATTTGCTTGCTTGTTAGTTTTAAAAATACTAGCTGACAATTTTTTTTGTTGAAGCTGCCCATTTCCAAAAAAAATGCCTTATTCTTTTACTATATTTCAAACCTGAGCTTTTTACTCATCATAAAAATATAGGATTAAGGCTTTTTCCTTTTTAACCAAGATTCGTTATAAGATCTAGAGTGTATGCTTGATTGATTGATTGATTGGATATTGCTTTACGTCTCATATTTATGCAACTTGGCTAATCGAGACGAAGGGAGGTACGTAAGGGATGACGCGGGGGGACAAGGGGTGGACAGGCCTGTGCTGGTCAGAACCAGCCACAAGCATATGGGGAGGGCAGGGGTTCCCCCACGTCGTGGTCGTCTCCGTCTGTGTCATCATCCGTCCATGTTGTCTTTGTCGTCGCCGTCGGGGAGGTTGTCAAAGGGAAGGGGTTCCTTGACGACGACCCAGACTTGATCGGGTGGTAGAGCAACAGCTAAATCTATGGGTGGCAGACGTAGCCACTTGTTTAACCATGCCCACTTACCAGCTTGCTCGTTAATTTGGGGCTTAATACACGTATTCGTTCATAAATTGCTACTAAAGTATGTCAAATCGATGAATATCCATACGATGGGACGATGAGAAATAGCAAATAAAAAGTTCTCATTATGTTATAAAAAAATCTTCAATTTCATTATAAACTCAAGATTGATTGGATATTGCTTAACGTCTCATATTTTTGCAACTTGGTTAATCGAGACGAAGGGAGGGACGTAAGGGGTGACGCGGGGGCTCAAAAGGTGGACAGGCCTGTGCTGGTCGGGAACAGACACAAGCTTATGAGCAGGGCAGGGGTTCCCCTACGTCGTGGTCGTCTCCGTCTGTGTCATCATCCGTCCGTGTTGCCATTGACTCGCCGTCGAAGAGGAAGTCAAAGGGAAGGGGCAAGTCCCCGACGACGACCCAGAGCTCGCTATTAGTTTCAGGGTGAAAATCTTCCCTTATCACGGGCCAAACCACGAGAAGGTTGCGAGTTGGAATTTTAAGTATTAGTATTAGTAGTTTTAGGGCGCTTCAACGGCAAAGATTATTCGCGCCTCCAAGATATTAAGTTAACTATGTATGAATGTAAAATACGGTTAATAAGGTTAAATGTGTTTTTCATATCATTGTCATAAAAAGAATTGCCAAGGTTTGTAGACAGCCAGATCGGGAAAAGGTATACATGCTTAAGTTGTCATACGAAGAAAATGTCAAATTACAAAAATCATAATCATAATCATTATCAGGAAACCGTTGCCAAAGTCGTCATAATGAATAGCAAGTCAAAATGTTTAATGGATTTTTTTATTTTTATATGAACTGTCATTGTTTGTCGATCAGATTGCTAAGGTTTAGAAATCTGATAAGTTTTTCACTGTTTTCATAAGACAAAAGTTCTTCATATGATAGATTTAAATTTAATTGGAGTCTCAAACCATCATACTTAGAGCAGTCAGTCAACAAATGATGAACGGATAGCAACACATCACACGTGTCGCAAATCGGAGCAATCTTATCTCTGTTTTTTTTTTGGATATTGCTTTACGTCTCATATTTATGCAACTTGGCTAATCGAGACGAAGGGAGGGACGGAAGGGATGACGCGGGGGGACAAGGGGTGGACAGACCTGTGCTGGTCAGAACCAGCCACAAGCATATGGGGAGGGCAGGGGTTCCCCCACGTCGTGGTCGTCTCCGTCTGTGTCATCATCCGTCCGTGTTGTCTTTGTCGTCGCCGTCGGGGAGGTAGTCAAAGGGAAGGGGTTCCCCGACGACGACCCAGAGCTCGCCATTAGTTTCAGGGAGTGCAACTCCCCTATTCACGGGCCAAACCGCGAGAAGGTGTCGAGTTGGAATTTGAAGGATCTCTGGTAAAATGATAGGCATGGGTGAGGTGGGTGTGCCCTATTCGTACTCGCGCCAATACAACCTCCTCACGACGAGAAAGTATGGAAGAAGGGGGTCGTACTTTCAGTGAAAGACAGGGCATCACACGGCGCAGTTTATTATTCTGCAAAGCATTCCAACAATCCTGACCTAGTTTCAACATATGGTTCTTGAACCCACTGTGGACATCAGGAACAGGTACGAGGTCAAAATCAGTTGATGCTTTTTGCTTTGCAGCCTTGGCTGCCAAGTCAGCCTCCTCGTTTGTCATTGTCGTCGCCGTCGGGGAGGTAGTAAAATTGATTGATTGGATATTGGTTAACGTCTCATATTTATGCAACTTGGCTAATCGATTGATGATTGGATTTTGTTTGACGTCTCATATTTATGCAACTTGGCTAATCGAGACGAATGGTGACGAAGGGAGGGACGTAAGGGAAGACGCAAGGGGACAAGGTAGTCAAAGGGAAGGGGAAAGTTCCCCGACGACGACCCAGAGCTCGCCATTAGTTTCAGGGAGAAAAACTCCCTTAATCACGGGCCAAACCGCGAGATGGTTGCGAGATTGGAATTTGATGGCCAATAAATTGCAGGTCCTAGCATCCAGTCGGCAGTGGGTCAAACCAATGCTAGCAGACAGCTGCGGTCACTGCGCCTCTTGTCATTCGTGCATTCGATTCTCAATGATCTTTTGATTGATTTTAAAAGATTTTGATTGGATATTGCTTTACGTCTCATATTTATGCAACTTGGCTAATCGAGACGAAGGGAGGGACGTAAGGGATGACGTGGGGGGACAAGGGGTGGAAAGGCCTGTGCTGGTCAGAACCAGCCACAAGCATATGGGGAGGGCAGGGGTTCCCCCACGTCGTGGTCGTCTCCGTCTGTGATTTTAAAAGAAATGACGCTTTAAAATAGGTGTAAGGTACCAATGTGTTTAAACATCACTATAGAAACACTTGAGAAAGAGAAAAGGAGAAATGAACTATCCAAGTGAAAAGAATGGTTAAAAGCAGCAAGTTTCTGATTGGATTGGATATTGCTTAACGTCTCATATGTATGCACCTTGGCTTCTCGAGACGAAGGGAGGGACGTAAGGGATTACGCGGGGGGACAAATGATTGACAGACATGTGCTGGTCAGAACCAGCCACAAGTGAATGGGGAGTGCAGGGGTTCACCACGTCGTGGTTTTCTCCGTCTATGTCATCATCCGTCCGTGTTGTCATTGTCGTCACCGTCGGGGACTTAGTCGAAGGGAGGGGGAAAGTTCCCCGACGACGATTGATTGATTGGATATTGCTTAACGTCTCAAATTAATGCAACATGGCTAATCGAGATGAAGGGAGGGATGAAGATAGGATAGGATATTGCTTTACGTCTCATATTTATGCAACTTGGCTAATCGAGACGAAGGGAGGGACGTAAGGGATGACGCGGGGGGACAAGGGGTGGACAGGCCTGTGCTGGTCAGAACCAGCCACAAGCATATAGGGAGGGCAGGGGTTCCCCCACGTCGTGGTCGTCTCCGTCTGTGTCATCATCCGTCCGTGTTGTCTTTGTCGTCACCGTCGGGGAGGTAGTCAAAGGGAAGGGGTTCCCCGACGCCGACCCAGAGCTCGCCATTAGTTTCAGGGAGTGAAACTCCCCTATTCACGGGCCAAACCGCGAGAAGGTGTCGAGTTGGAATTTGAAGGCCCGAGGGATGTAAGAGATGACGCGGGGGGACAAGGGGTGGACAGGCCTGTGCTGGTCAGAACCAGCCACAAGCGTATGGGGAGGGCAAGGGTTCCCCCACGTCGTGGTCGTCTCCGTCTATGTCATCATCCGTCCGTGTTTTCATTGTCGTCTCCGTTGGGGACGGTTGTCAAAGGGAAGGGGAAAGTTCCCCGACGACGACCCAGAGCTCATTATTAGTTTCAGGGAGAATAACTTTCCTAATCACGGGCCCAACCACGAGAGAAGTTTGCGAGTTGGAATTTAACGTCCTAATTTGTTCTGTAATGCAATGTGGCGCGTTGGTCTTGTGGTTAGCGTACCTGCTTTCAATGCAGAAGGTCCAGGGTTAGATTTCCACCAAAGTCAGAAGTTTTTTAACTTCTGATTTAATCTTAAGTCGATCAGTTCTTGCCTTTGGTGTTTGTAAACGGTGACTTTGGAGTCGTCCTAGTAATGAAGCACATAATGAATCCTGAAATGTTCTTAAGCGGCCTTGTTGATTCTGGCCTTGATCCGCGGGTGTTCGCACTATCGATACCACTGATTGCCATATTTTCTATTAAAAGTATCGATCTTTGATTTGTTATCGCTCACTCGTCGATTGCATCGTGGCCTTCAGAGTTGGCTTGGTCGCTCTGATGTGAAACACTATTGATGATATTAGACCACAACCCGCTAAAAGGCATGATGCGCCAATGCATCACTTATTATCGTGCATTTGGAATCACCAGGTAGGTGGAAGTTTGAGGTCAGTTCAAAAAAAATCTAGGTTAATAAGAAATAATAATATTAATATATTGCCACTTCATTTTGATATGTTTAGTTAACCCATTGGAGATCATAAGACCACAACCCGCAAAAAGGCATGATGCGCCAATGCATCACTTATAATCGAGCATTTGGAATCACCAGGTAGGTGGAAGTTTGAGTTCGGTTCAAAAAAAAATCCAGGTTTGTAAGAAACATTAATATTAATATATTGCCAACTTCATTTTGATATGTTTAGCTAACCCAATGGAGATCATTAGACCACAACCCGCTAATAGACATGATGCGCCAATGCATCACTTTTAATCGTGCATTTGGAATCACCAGGTAGGTGGAAGTTTGAGTTCGGTTCAAAATAAAAAAATCCAGGTTTGTACGTATCAATAATATAGATTGATTGATTGGATATTGCTTAACGTCTCATATTTATGCAACTTGGCTTATCGAGACGAAGGATGGGACGTATGGAAAGACGCGGGGGGACAAGGGGTGGACAGGCCTGTGCAGGTCAGAACCATCCACAAGCGTATGGGGAGGGATTGGATTGGATATTGCTTAACGTCTCATATTTATGCAGCTTGGCTAATCGAGACGAAGGGAGGGAGGTAAGGGATAACGTGGGGGGGACAAGGGGTGGACAGGCCTGTGCTGGTCAGAACCAGCCACAAGCGTATGGGGAGGGCAGGGGTTTTCCCCCACGTCGTGGTCGTCTCCGTCTGTGTCATCATCCGTCCGTGTTGTCTTTGTCGTCGCCGTCGGGGAGGTAGTCAAAGGGAATGGGTTCCCCGACGACGACCCAGAGCTCGCTATTAGTTTCAGGGCGTGAAACTCCTCTATTTACGGGCCAAACCGCGAGAAGGTGTCGAGTTGGAATTAGAGGTTTTGATGTGGTCAGGGAGCTTATTGTATAGGGTGGAAGCTAGATATTCAGGGCTGTGTATGTGAAGGTTGGCTAGAGTGTTATGGGAGTGCACAGAAGCATTTAGATGGAAGAGGTCACGGTTGGTGCGAACAAATAATGCGGCTGATTGGATAAGGGTACATGCTAGAGTAAGAATACCAAGTTCCTTGAAAAGTTCTCTACATGAGTGTTTTCTGGAGACACCAGCTATGATTCGAACCGCTCTCTTTTGGAGAATGAATATTCTGTTTGCATGGGGGGAAGCACCCCAAAAAAGCAGGCCATATTATAAGTGAGAGTGAATGTGTTCTAAGTAATCTAGCAATAGGATTTGTTTGTTTGTTTGTTTGAGCTTTCTGATTGAGTAGCAGCCAGATAATATTTTGCTGGCAACCTGGTTTACATGGATGGACTAGTCTAGATTATCAGTTAGTGCAAGGCCTAGGACTTTGACTGTGTGAGCGCGGAGGATAGTTTAAGAGTCAAGACGAACAAGATGACTGGCAGTAGGGATCTTATAAGGGGTGTGAAAGTATAGATAAACAGTTTTAGAGCGTGAGATGGTGAGTTGTTTGCCGAGGCAGTATGATGACATTAACGTAACTTGATTGTTTATTAAGGGGGGAAGGTCCTGAATGAGTTGGAGTTTGGGTAGTGTCAGCAGTTGGCTGGAGTCATCAGCATATTGGGTGAGAGTGCCCTCTTTAAAGTAGGTGGACATAGACCAGAACGACCGAAGAAAGCAAGGCCGAAATATCTCGTGACTATTAAGTGATTATTATTTGTATTTATTGTTAAATGTGTTCGACTATGGCAGCCACCTCTGCAACAAAAGCACGACGTGAGAAACGAGGGCGCTTCAACATTGCACCATATTAGTATTTGATTTAGTAGATTTAGGGCGCTTTAACTGCTAAGATTATTCGCGCCTCCAAGATAAAACAGTTTCTATAAGTGTAAGTTACCACCATGTATACTTCTTTCCAAGGGGAGGGACGAAAGGGATGACGCGGGGGGATAAGGGGTGGACAGGCCTGTGCTGGTCAGAACCAGCCACAAGCGTATGGGGAGGGCAGGGGTTCCCCCACGTCGTGGTCGTCTCCGTCTGTGTCATCATCCGTCCGTGTTGTCATTGTCGTCACCGTCGGGGAGGTATTCAAAGGGAAGGGAAAAATTCCCCGATGACGACCCAGAGCTCGCCTTTAGTTTCAGGGAGTAAAACTCCGCTAATCACGGTCCAAACCACGAGAAGGTTGCGAGTTCGACTTTGAAGTTCCTCTTCGTGAAACGTGCATATAATTTGAGGTTGTTAACGATAGTTATAGAGTTTCTCGCTCCAATTTAAGCAATTGCACTACAACAGATAACTTACGTTTGTCCTAAAGAGAATTTAACCATATTGTAAGTGCAAATACACAGACAGCCACACTTTATTAAACACAAAATACTCACTTACTTAAGTCTATACATATTTCAATCGTCATTACTCACAACACAAGACAAGCTAATAGCATACCAACAAAATATAACAAAAGAATTTTACCACAATGATTCACACTATACTTTCTAGTTCTAACCAACTGTCTACACTTGACGTTTTTTGTCATTCAAAGATTGTAGACACCAGTTTAACAACTAAGTGCTCTTATTGTGATGGGGTTTATAATCTTCCGAGGGTTGAAAATGATTGCTAGTCATGCACATCCTGAAGAAGCTGAACAAGCGTCTAGATTTGGAATCTAAAGTGTCTGAGGAGAGAGAAGGGGAAAGTGTTGTAGTAGACTGTGGAGATCTAACAGTAAAGGATGTGTCACTTAAGTCAGATACAGGTCCAAGAACATCACACCTTTACCCTAAGTTACAAGTCTACACAATCAGCATTGTTTTTATTCCATTAGCTTATTAACTTTTAAGTAACAAGTTTACATTCTCAGTACCTGATATTGTTATTCCATTAGCCTATTAACTTATTGTGTGGCTAACATGTGAATGTTGTTTGTTACAGGGGAACTCATACACATAGTGAACTGAAACCGTGAAGTTTGTTGGAAGTATTGTCTGAGAATTACGAGTGGAACTTTAAGGACGCAAAGGAATTCGCCGATTTCCTGGGACCGATGCTGACGTACGATTCCAACGATCGAGCGACTGCCGCCGAGTGTTTACATCATCATTGGCTCAATTCATGAGTGTCGCTGTCTCGTCGGCGAACGTTCGGCACTTCTCACGACTTATGCTCGTCTCTTTCCACATCGTTTCCCTAGGCATTTTTAAAGTGTATTGATTGATTGGATTGCTTAACGTCTCATATTTATGCAACTTGGCTAATCGAGACTAAGGGAGGGACGTAAGGGTCGAGGCGGGGGGAAAAGGGGTGGACAGGCCTGTGCTGGTCAGAACCAGCCACAAGCGAATGGGGAGGGCAGGGGTTACCCCACGTCGTAGTCGTCTCCGTCTGTGTCATCATCCGTCCGTGTTGTCTTTGTCGTCGCCGTCGGGGAGGTAGTCAAAGAAAAGGGGTTCCCCGACGACGACCTAGAGCTCGCCATTATTTTCAGGAAGTGAAACTCCCCTAATTTCACCAAAAAGAAGAGCAAAATGGCTTCAGTTTGCAAGACGCGACAGCAACTGAACACCAACTGCAGAGTCAAAATTGTGCGAGGTTTGTTTGCCATGTTATACAATTGTGATTGTATGTGATATGTATGTGATATGATTGTGATGATTGTGCGATCGCTTCTGTTGATTGGTTTATTTTTGTAAAAATAAATCACGGTCATCTAAAATAATTATATTACATTTTAGAGTGCCTTGTTAAAGTGTTTAATTTTCGTAAACTATCCACTAGGCGAGAACGAAAGCAACACTCTACAGCTCGACTAGAAACTAGCGACCGTTTTCCGCTGTATCTATAAATTCAAAGAATGTTAATTATTTTGAAATCTTCTATGGTAAATTTTTCAAATAAAATTTATAAAACTTTTCTCGTATACTTAATAAGTAGATGAGTATATTCTGTTTCCTGTTGTAAATAATCAACATGAAATGATGTACTTCTATAGAGTTTTGAAAAATATTTTGTCCGTCGTACTGTAATTAAGTAGTGAAACTTGCTTGCCTTTTTTGTATTTCTTTCAAAAAGATTTACACCATGTGGACATATGGCACTGTTCGTCCAACGTTAGGCGACAACAAGCGTGTGGTCGTGCCGTCCACTAATGTCTACATGGAAGGTAAAGAAGACTACGACGACGACGAATACGGCGAAAGCGACGGCATTGCAACACCGTCTAGAGCTCAAACAGACAATGCTAGGCTGACGACTAGTGACGGGTCACCTACCAACACATCAAAAAACTCTCTCAATGTAAATGATTGTGCCGCCTCGTGTGAATCACAACCAGATTATTTACCGGATTTGGATTGGATATTGCTTTACGTCTCATATTTATGCAACTTGGCTAATTGAGACGAAGGGAGGGACGTAAGGGATGACGCGGGGGGACAAGGGGTGGACAGGCCTGTGCTGGTCAGAACCAGCCACAAGCATATGGGGAGGGCAGGGGTTCCCCCACGTCGTGGTCGTCTCCGTCTGTCATCATCCGTCCGTGTTGTCTTTGTCGTCGCCGTCGGGGAGGTAGTCAAGGAAGGGGGTTCCCCGACGACGACCCAAAGATCGCCATTAGTTGCAGGGAGTGAAACTCCCCTATTCACGGGCCAAACCGCGAGAAGGTGTCGAGTTGGAATTTGAAAAACAAACAAAACAACAATGACAAACGATCGCACATAATGTCAAACAAATTTTCAAACTTTACATGTTGCGGTAATATCACGGGTTACACCACAACCGGTACATGTGAACCGGTCGTCTTGCAAAGTGTTGTACCGACCACCACCATCTCCATCGGTCACCAAGATGATAAAAACGACGCCAAAGGCAAGGACGGTAATGTTGCAATACGGTACTGATAAAAACGCACGCAGCCACAAAAGACATGGAGGTACCATCCCCTATCAAAAAAATTAAAACTTCTACATTAAACAACCGACGAATATTCAATGCCCGCGTAGATCGTCGCAATCGACGAGAGGAAAGGCGCTTGGCTATGACAAAATCCACAGCTAGGCATCAGCCCCTGCTGATGCGTACCAACAAGTCGGGCGCTCCCTCGACAGCCATCGACGCAGAAGACGACGACGACGAAGACAATTGATTGGATATTGCTTAACGTCTCATATTTGTGCAACTAGGCTAATCGAGACGAAGGGAGGGACGTAAGGGATGACGCGGGGGGACAAGGGGTGGACAGGCCTATGCTGGTCAGAACCAGCCACAATCATATGGGGAGAACAGGGGTTCCCCCACGTCGTGGTCGTCTCCGTCTGTGCTATCATCTGTCCGTGTTGTCTTTGTCGTCGCCGTCGGGGAAGTAGTCTAAGGGAAGGGGTTCCCCGACGACGACCCAGAGCTCGCCATTAGTTTCAGGGTGTGAAACTCCCCTATTTCACGGGCCAAAACGCGAGAAGGTGTCGAGTTGGAATTTGAAGACAACCAACAACCGCTTCAACAACATTTACCTTGCACCTCGACGAGCCGACCAACGTCTAATGTATCCAACTTGGTGATTAGTCACGTTTATCTGTGGTCCACTCTGCCCAGCACATCATCCGTTTCGTCGTGTGATGACGACTCGCAAAATGCCAACAGCCTATAACAATATAATATTTCTTTTGAAATTTTCGACTTTGACGATTTGATGCAAAGTATTTCGCAATGTGATTCCAACCTCACCCAACCGACCGCAACGACAACGACAACGTCGTCGTCGTTGCCGTTGCCGTCTGTTGCGTCATTGTCGAAAATGACTACAACGACGACTCTCTTCGCAGACTACACGTATAGAGATTTACGTGGCGTAAAACAGTTGGACGATGTACCCACCTCCTTTTTGTTCAACAACCTCGACTCGCAAGACATTGCTGGTCTTAGCACCCAACATCCCTAAGACAACACGCAAGATTGGCGAGGCAATTGGATTGGATATTGCTTTACGTCTCATATTTATACAACTTGGCTAATCGAGACGAAGGGAGGGACGTAAGGGATGACGCGGGGGGACAAGAGGTGGACAGGCCTGTGCTGGTCAGAACCAGCCACAAGCATATGGGGAGGGCAGGGGTTCCCCCACGTCGTGGTCGTCTCCGTCTGTGTCATCATCCGTCCGTGTTGTCTTTGTCGTCGCCGTCGGGGAGGTAGTCAAAGGGAAAGGGTTCCCCGACGACGACCCAGAGCTCGCCATTAGTTTCAGGGAGTGAAACTCCCCTATTCACGGGCCAAACCGCGAGAAGGTGTCGAGTTGGAATTTGAAGGCCCTTTCCTGCCAGCTTCCGCCACTGCGCAAACGTCTGTCTCTGCGATTGTGATAATTCCACGAGTATACAACGACGACGGCACGCTTCACGCCAATGTCAACCTTGGCACCGGCACATATTTCGACGACGACTATGTTGCTGCAGTGATGAGTGTCGACATTGGCGAGTTGATTGCTAATGACAACGCCCGCGTATCAACACCACCACCACCATCCAATGTCGTCAACCCGGGTACGGTTGCCAAGTGGCGCGGGGTGTCTCCGATGGAACCTCGAGTCGTCGAGATCACTCCAAGACATGTCAACTTTGCCGATTCCTTTTGTGATGACGATCAGGCACTGTCACGCTTAGACATGGAGGTCGCAGTGTTTAGACATAAACTCGAAGACTTCGAATACGACACTGTCTTTTCGGCCATCAAATTGGACAATTTGTAACCGCATACACCAAACGAGTGCACCGTCGAGGCGGCTATTCTTCCGCCCGTTTGTGCACCTTTTTGGATATTGCTTTACGTCTTATATTTATGCAACTTGGCTAATCGAGACGAAGGGTGGGACGTAAGGGACCTCGTCAACCGCTACTATACGTTAGTGTGGCTGCCAAACAACAAGAGACTGTCGCGAGACGCGAGCCCCGTGCACGTAGAGCCCTTCACTTTGACGGTATGGAAGTAGACAATGTATCGGTCGCGTCTTCGTCAAACGTTGTTATGCGCAGAGTCGCAAATCCATTTAATTCGACAATAATTCCGTAAACAGACGACGACGACGACTATGACTACGACTACGCAAATGACGTGGTCGCCAATCAAAACGACAACTATGTCGCGTTTCCCCCTTGACGTTGTAAATGTGCAAGACGCCTTACCCGACAATGATAAAGGCAACACGGAAAATGTATACACCTCAACCGACGATGGTGACGCCGCAACAATGACGCCGAAACGGACCACGACGACAACGCAACCGACAACAGCAATGACGACCATTGCAACAACGACATCACAACCGACTCATGGAGACTCGGCTCAATACCTCACCTTTCAAAAATATAGAATGTAGTGACATAACTATCCAACTGTCTTCAATGGTGTCGAGGGTTCTACAGATCAACAAACTACGACGCAAAATTATTTGAATCTGGAAAAGCAGATATCTAGCCAAAAAATATTGACAAGTGTACCAGGCGTTCAAGCGTCGCACCCAGTTCCAAGGTAAGTAGTAACATTTAACACGACAATTTACAGAATTCGTATTACTTTTTTATTAATATCACTCATTTAAACCTCCTTCATTGGCCAGTGGCAGTTTGGCAGTATATTCTCTTAAGGCCCGGTTTTACCAAAGTCTCCTAAAGACCCGTTAGTTAACGGACCGTAAAGTGAATAGTAGTATAGATGGTGGTTTAATTTGGTGGGTTCCACCACGACTTCCATCAGCTAGTTAAACTAAACGGATTGGATTGGATATTGCTTAACGTCTCATATTTATGCAACTTGGCTAAACGAGACGAAGGGAGGGACGTAAGGGATGACGCGGGGGGACAAGGGGTGGACCGGCCTGTGCTGGTCAGAACCAGCCACAAGCATATGGGGAGGGCAGGGGTTCCCCGACGTCGTGGTCGTCTCCGTCTGTGTCATCGGGAAGGGATTTGGATATTGCTTTACGTCTCATATTTATGCAACTTGGCTAATCGAGACGAAGGGAGGGACGTAAGGGATGACGCGGGGGAACAAGGGGTGGACACGCCTGTGCTGGTCAGAACCAGCCACAAGCATATGGGGAGGGCAGGGGTTCCCCCACGTCGTGGTCGTCTCCGTCTGTTTCATCATCCGTCCGTGTTGTCTTTGTCGTCGCCGTCGGGGAGGTAGTCAATGGGAAGGGGTTCCCCGACGACGTCCCAGAGCTCGCCATTAATTTCAGGGAGTGAAACTCCCCTATTCACGGGCCAAACCACGAGAAGGTGTCGAGCTGGAATTTGAAGGCTGTGATTGGTCGCCGTCTTTCTTCATTTATCTCGGCTAACGATCATCTGACTGCCGCCATATGCCAAGAGGCCTATGTTGTTGTTTTTGTTGTTGTTGCCATTGTAGTGCAATGAAAGCATTTAAAATATCTATTATAATGGTATTTTAAATATATAACATCAGTATTTACTTGTCACTTTCAAACTCGAGCTCCACTTCTATTTGCTCCAGCATTATCATCACAGTTGGGCTACCTTTGAGAATTGAGATTCGAAAACCTGTTGGGATGTCTACATCATCAATTTTACTAAAATAATCTTGTTTTTCGTAGATTATTCTTGGGCGTCGAACAGGTCCTTCAATAAAATTTATCATTTCTTTGTCGTCTGAAGAAAAATATATATCACACACGTTGAATCGTGTTATGATGATAATGTTTCACATAACCTAAAAACATTTATAATTAACAGCTTACGCCAGTTTAAGTTCTTTAGGTGCCACCAGGGACAGCGCACAGGAAACCGCGCTCATAGTTTCAAAATAAGATTGAAGCTCATTGGTAACACCGATTAAAAAATAAAACATTCATTGGATTCTGTATGAATAACTCTTGAATTGAGTCAGTGTCTCGTTATAGGCCTAATTCGGTAACATTCGTTATTAATATAGTTATCTAATTACGGCACAAATAACGTTGTTCGTCATCACGCATAAATACACGCCAGAAAACATTTTTGACACTGCTGGAAAAAAACTTACATGAAATTCAATTAGTTTGGTTACCTATAGCAAATTTGCAGGCATTTCTGACTAGCAGTTCTCAATTAAACCAATAATCTCCATTTATACGCGCTTTACGCGGGCAAATGCCAGTTTGAATTTGTCATCGTGATTGATTGCGGCCAACACTGATAGACCTTGGAACTACATGAACGAATTTGATGCTGCCACTAGCGTGGGAAGGGGTTGGGAGGTAGCGACAGCGAAGCGTTGTTGCCAAACCATATTAGCAGAAGTTTGCGCAAGTTTCCTTGAATTTATTCGTTGTGTGATTCAACTGGAGAGATAATAATAGTGACAGACGGTGCGTAAATAAAACTTTTTCGGCCTGTTGAACGCAAATCAAAATTGTTGCAACTAAGTATATATTTGAGTAGGTCTAATGACAGCCCTGTGCTGGTCAGAACCAGCAACAAGCGAATGGGGAGGGCAGGGGTTCCCCCACGTCGTGGTCTTCTCTCTGTGTCATCATCCGTCCGTGTTGTCATTGTCGTCGCCGTCGGGGAGTTTCTCAAAGAAAGGGGGAAGTTCCCCGAGCTCGCCGTTAGTTTCAGGTAGAAAAACTCCCCTAATCACGGGCCAAACCACGAGAAGATTGCGAGTTGGAATTTGATGTATATGGCTAAGTTTGATTGGATATTGTTTTACGTCTCATATTTATGCAACTTGGCTAATCGAGACGAAGGGAGGGACGTAAGGGATGACGCGGGGGGACAAGGAATGTACAGGCCTGTGCTGGTCAGAACCAGCCACTAGCGTATGGGGAGGGCAGGGGTTCCCCACGTCGTGGTCATCTCCGTCTGTGTCATCGACTTCGCTTCGCTCATCCAATAATACCAGGGGTAACAGTCTATAGACTGGTGACAGCCGTAAGCATATTTCTTTTCTCATGAAGCCTTGCCTTTGAAAGCTATCGAACATTATTCGCGTGTGCCATTCATAGAAACAAAATATAATATGACATATAATATCCATGTTGTAAGTAGTGAACATTATTTTGAAATACACGGGATGTGATCGACGCTTTAACGTCATAAAATGTAACATGGAAAACAACATTAGTGTAGAGAAAACATATAATTTGTACAAGGGAAGACACATTTTTGTAATGTATGATGCACAACATCTCTGAAAAGTGTAAGGCCATATCAAGTGGGCAAATATGAGTTTACTTTAACAAATTGTGTGGGAGGAAAACAATGACGTGAGAAACAAGGGCGCTTCAACCGGGAAAGTCAAATTGTGCAACCTTTTGATATTAAAAAAACAAATATTTTTGTTTTGTGTGTGTTTATTTGTACATTGTTTTCTAATCTTGAAATTAAAGTGAATTGTATACATGGCAGTGATAACAAAATATAAATTCTTTATTTTGGCGAAAAATAAAATGATTTTGATGTGAGATAAATTTGGAAAAAACTCTTTTTGAATACTTCCCGATCCAATCTACTGCTTAGGTTTCTTTAATAATTCAGCTCTTTATACTTGCTAGTCTTAGTGTACATTACAAATGCAATGACTCACTGAGCAATGGTGGTTTTGCAACTGGAGCAGGAGAAATGGAATAGATAATCCCCATGATGTTCTCTGTCGCGCCGGGATATCTGTTACAATTGCCGTGCTTTATGGTGATGGCCCTGTCGAATGTAGCAGAAATGTCGTGTCAGCTGATACTAGCTTTTGATGCTACGAAGACAGGGCCTTTGCTTCGGCTCTTCGACCGGGTAACCAGGTAGCTTCCTGCGCGTAAACTTTCCAACTGGTACTTGTAGCTCTTTCAGACTTATCAGTGAGTCCGCGCCTTCTAGCCTCACATTGGCGCCGTGAGCGTTGCCACGATCTTATGGGCTCCAGACTGGCTGTGGCTGACAGGATTTATAACACTCGTCTCCCGTCAGTTAAGAGTCGAGCAGATCTCGCGGTGCAGACATGTTCTTGCGGACAACCTGCAGCACCTGCTGAAGTCCTATTAAATGGTAACTTGCCACTACCAATTCTCAGCTCACGCTTCTTATAATCAAGCTTAACCTTTTCTCGCATGACGAACAATCAACGAAAAGTATTCCGGCGTATGGAAAATCGAGATCGCCAACATAAAACTCATGTACAAATTGTTGGTTTTGAAGACCATCATAACAGATTGGAGCACAAAAATATGAATCATTTCCTGTTACGCCCCTAGCTGTTGTCCGATTAGTCCTAAGTGTAGTCTTATTAGCTGCAGGCTGTAGCATAGATTGATTGGATATTGCTTAACGTCTCAAAGAAATCACACCGTCAGTTTCTGCTTACAATTTCCTTATTTTCCCATGCTCACTTCCAGTAGGATTTCTTAAATAAATAAAATAAATAAATAATTTGAATAGAGAGTCTATCCACTCAGTTATATAACTGATTTTTAGTGGAGGACTTTAAATCAAAGCGACTAAGCCAACTTTGAAGGCCCCGACGCAATCGACGAGTGAGCGATAACCAACCAAAGATCGATATTTTTTAATAGGAAATATAGCAATCAGTGGTATGGACAGTGCGAACACCCGCGAATCAACGCCAGAATCCACAAGGCCGATTCAGAACAACTCTGAATTTATTATGTGCTTCGTTGCTAGGACGGCTCCAAAGTCACCGTTTACAAACTCCTAAGACACGAACTGATGGACTTAAGTCCAAATCAGAAGTTAAAAAACTACTGACTTTAGCGGGAATCGAACCCTGGACCTTCTGCATTGGAAACAGATACGCTAACCACAAGACCAACGAGCCACACACAAGACCAACGAGCTAGTCGCTTCACTGGGTATAACTATCGACTTACCTAGTTTCCGCTCGACGCCGGGGCTCGCAACTAACTTTGCCCCTTTTTGCCTTCTTATCTTTTACAGCCCGTTTTCTAGCATGACACTAAGTCGCCATCACACGGATCAATGTAATGATTTCTTAAACCTCGTATTTCATTTCCGCCCACTATTTAAGTTTCGTATTTATCCGCAATGCAAAGATGACCCAGATAGCGCTTATGGCGTTTTTTTTTAGTTCCCGAAGGACGCGCAAGCAGCACTATAGATATTTATAATTTCATATTCACAAAAATCGTAAAGGCAAGCTACATTATCCAGTAGGCCTAGGATTTGTATAATAAACATGGGTTGACGTGCAAACTAGGCTAGCTAGTCCTTCCTGGCCTACGCCCACTAAGCTGTAACAGTCACAATATCCCACCGAGTTTGATGAGGTGACGATTTTTCTTTTCTTAACTTTACCATTCGTAATGGATCAAAAATTGATTGACTTGGCAAGAGATTATTTCATGTTTAGGTAATGGTATAAGACATATAGTTGAGGTGGGCGCTGTATCACACCGTTGCATGTGGCGTGAAGGAAAGAGGCGAGTACGAGAACACGTTCTTTGCGCTTTGCCTTCAAAGCTCAGCATTATTTTCTTCACCCCATCAGTTAAGTGTGAAGCATAAATTTGAAGATGATGTTAAAATCGCCACATGTGTGAGCTCCTGCAAGGCAGGAAATTCAAGCCTTTCACCTTTCATAAAGAAAGATGGATCGATCAAAATATGAAGTAAAAGCAAAGCCGTTTGAGTATACGTATTAATGTTGATTGATAAGATATTGCTTAAGAGGGTACGCTGAGCTTGGCCCAACTCGAATGCGCGCAAACAGGTGTTGATGATTTCTGCTGTACGGTTGGTAATATCATTACCAAATTTTGAATAGATGTTAATAATGTACTTTTATATTGATATCCGTAATTGGTTGCACAAAATAAGACTTAAATGATTGGATATTGCTTTACGTCTCATATTTATGCAACTTGGCTAATCGAGACGAAGGGAGGGTCGTAAGGGATGACGCGGGGGGACAAGGGGTGGACAGGCCTGTGCTGGTCAGAACCAGCCACAAGCATATGGGGAGGGCAGGGGTTCCCCCACGTCGTGGTCGTCTCCGTCTGTGTCATCATTTGTCCGTGTTGTCTTTGTCGTCGCCGTCGGGGAAGAAGTCAAAGGGAAGGGGTTCCCCGACGACGACCCAGATCCATTGCGAGACATAAGTCCAAAACGTGAAAAAATGGGAAATCCAAAACATGGATTACAATTCTGGAATTGGATATTGCTTAACGTCTCATATTTATGCAACTAGGCTAATCGAGACGAAGGGAGGGACGTTAGGGATGACGCGGGGGTACAAGGGGTGGACAGGCCTGTGCTGGTCAGAACCAGCCGCAAGCGTATGGAAAGGGCAGGGGTTCCCCCACGTCGTGGTCGTCTCCGTCTGTGTCATCCGTCCGAGTTGTCATTGTCGTCGCCGTCGGGGAGGTGGTCAAAGGGAAGGGGAATATCCCCCGACGACGACCCAGAGCTCGCACATTAGTTTTAGGGAGATAAACTCCCCTATTCACGGGCCAAACCGCGAGAAGGTGTCGAGTTGGAATTTGGTCATCGGGAGGACGACTGCAACATGGTAAATGGACCGGTCGTAAAGACGGTCAAAGAAGGGCTGACTGATCCGGGAGGCGCCTAAACGAGCAACGTGAAGACGCGTAGGGCGGCCAGGGAATCGCATCATTATCGGATGGAGAAGGCGCTTGGTCGTTCTATGTCACAACTGCCTGCGCAACTGCAGCTGCAACACATAGAGTTGGTCTAAACTTCTGTGTTAGTTTGGCCCAACCGATGGTTCCAACAGACTCGCGCCCCTTCATTCTAGATGGGGCCAACATAGCACATGGGTAAGAGCAAATCGCGTATTTCAAAAGGGCGTAAGTCATCATGTGGCTTTATGGAACTGCACTTAGCCGTGTCCAATAAAGTTGGAGTACCATTATGGGGGTTAAGGTGGGAGATGGAGTTGTTAATAATAATGTCATGGGAATAAGTTATTAGGATAATGTGAAAAAACGATTGATTGAAATAATTAAGCTTTGACTCTCATATTTTTGCGCGAGTGATAAGCGATGAGAAGTGATGTGATATGTAAATGATGATGAAGTTAACATAAGGTGTAGTGAGATGAACCCAGATAACAAGGGAGGCCCGTGCTGGACAGAACGAGCCACAGGAGAAGGATGCAGCACGGATATCATTAGATCTTTCCTGACATAATTGATTTGTTCATAACGGGCGACTGTGTTTCTGGCGGTCTGGCACAGACGAGTCCCGAGCTGTCCCGGATGCCCAGAGACAACCCCGGAGTCCGACCACAGTACTTACAAGATACGTGGCGGTCTGGCAACCATCAGACCTAAATTTTCTTTGTACAATACAAAATTTTTAGGTAAACGATATAATCAATCCATCCCATCTACATCAACAGCTTCGTTTTCGGCTAATTCCTCAACTACCGACAGTTCATTGCCAAAGAAAAGGAAAGAGGATCCTTATCTTCAGTTTCTTCTCGAAGAAAGGAAACTTGCAACTGAAGAGAGGGATGCGGAAAAAGAGCGGTAGCTACAAAGCTGAGGTCTTATCGCGCGAAAAATTTCAAAGCAACATGCTTGCTTTGATCGGCAATTTTTTTGAAGAAGATAAACCTGAATAAAAATCTGACCTGAACATTTGTTTAATTTAATTTAAATAAAAACCGTTGTAAGAGATAGGATTTCAAAAAGGCTAAAGTACAACTTTTAAATTTATATGGGTTAGGCCTAACGAATAACTTAAAATTATGTAATTTTTATACCAAATTATGAAATATCGATTATCATTGATTTACATTTGAACTTATTCATTTACATTTTATTTTAATAACTTAACAAATTTATATTATTATTTTTAGGAAGTGTTAATTTTTTTTTTGGTTACACCTTTTTTATAAAATTTTAGTTTGAACACAAGAAAGTATATTTCCATTTATTGATTGGATATTGCTTAACGTCTCATATTTATGCAACTTGCCTAATCGAGACGAAGGGAGGGACGTAAGGGATAGGCCTGTGCTGGTCAGAACCAGCCACAAGCGTATGGGGAGGGCAGGGGTTCCCCCACGTCGTGGTCGCCTTCGTCTGTGTCATCGAGTCCCAAATTCTTAATAAATGTTTACCTGTACATTTGTATATATATTTATAGAACATTTAGTCCAGGGGCAGGGGGGGGGGAAGAGAGAGGGAATATTTATTCCCTTTTTAGAACAGGCTAACTGATAGCATGTTTAAATCATAGTTGGCACTGAATTAAATAAAGTCAATATTGATTCTCTAAACTGACGGGCGAATAATGATTGAAACAAATTATATAGATCTCACAACCAAAATTTTGTATGTAAGACTAGTGATATAATATATTCTTTCATTTGGGCACAAAATGACTTCTGTAACAAAGGTAAATAAAAAATTAATATTGAAAACATTTAAACACGTCTAGGATTACAATCTTAAGGAAGTATCATAGTGCACTAAACGTTACGTTGTAATACTCGTCGATTGCGTTGGAGTCTACAGGGTTGGCTTGGTCGCTTTGATTTGCTGTCACCCAATAAAAATCAGTTATATAACTGAGTGGGTAGACTCTAAATACAATTTAATTATTGATTTGATATGATATTGCCTAACGTCTCATATTTATGCAACTTATGCTAATCGAGACGAAGGGAGGGACGTAAGGGATGAGGCGGGGGGACAAGGGGTGGACAGGCCTGTGCTGGTCAGAACCAGCCACAAGCATATGGGAGGGCAGGGGTTCCCCCACGTCGTGGTCGTCTCTGTCTATGTCATCATCCGTCCGTGTTGTCATTGTCGTCGCCGTCAGGGAGGTAGTCAAAGGGAGGGGGAAAGTTCCCCGACGACGACCTATTCATAATATGTTCATTAACTTATTTTCCCTTCAAGATGTTCTTATATCATTTGCCACCTTATCATTTACATATTCATATAATCATTATACTTCTATTTTGTTATCAGTATTTATTTTAAAAAGTACTTATGTATGTATCAGGTCCTTTACTAAGTATCTTGCATCTAAACCTAGATACATTTTGATAATATAATTTTCTTTATAATTTTATTGTTCACGCCGATGTTCTTGTTTAGAATAGTATAGTTTCTAGGTTTGTTTATATTTTCGCGTATCATCTCTTGTATTTCTCGTTGTGATCTGATTCACCCTGGTTACCCCTCTTTTCCCCTCTTCATGACTAGTTTTTCATGTTATCTCTTCTCTCGCGATTAGACCTCGAAGTCAGTTGCCCGTCTGCCTTCACAGGGTGAAGTTTCTCTTGGCTGCTCAGAGAGCAGATCAAACTTCGATTCTCAGTCTCATATATTCAGTGCGAAGTGTACAGTGCACCAGTTCATCTCCGTTCTAAAGTTCGCCCGACTTCCAGTCCACACTCAAGCTCACAGTTCGTTCGCCATCCAGTTGATACTGCAGTCTTGGGTTCGATGCCTTCCAGGCACATTTTCTTACTTCATTCTCTTTCCTTCCAAGCTCGAGCTCTTTAATTCTTTCCTATCTGTTACGTGGTGTGCTCACCAACTACGTCACCATGCTTACCATGCTCTGAACTTCATTTCACACCCGCATTACATCTTAGGGTAAGTACAGTTGCTTAATTCAATTATACAGTCCACAAAATTACCATTTTCTCAAGGCCACGGCCCCATCATTATACTTTTAGATACGTTTCGAAAAATCTATCCTGACCTTCATCTAGATCCATTTGAGCCAATGTATCTTCACCAATACCTAGATACTTTAGTAGAGTATCTTATCCAACACTGATCACGCAGACTTTTCTCTAAATCTTTACATATTTTCCCCCAGGCCGAGGATCTTGCCGAACAAAATCGGGAGAGACGTGCAACATTCGACCTGTTGCCAGGTGCTGCTATAGATGATGCAAGTAGGAAACTAAAATAATAAACGTGTTCCCATTGGTCCCAGGTAGGGGCCTAATTAACCGTTACAATAAAACAAAGTGGAAGATCAATGCAAGACTAGCATCTAGACTGATCAACCACACAGACTAGAACACAGGTGCCGGTAGTGATAGAAGAATGTGACATAACTCCTGGTACTGATACGGAATATATCTGTGAATAACTAATCGGCCCCATTTCGCCAATGCTCCCACTCTCCCATCATAAAAACGCACATGCCTGCGCTGTGGTCGGAGAGTTAGGAGAGAAATGACGGTCTCATACGTGACCTCAATTCCAGAATTCATTTTAGAGCTAAGACATTTAAAGAGGTATGACAGTAAAAAATAATTAAAATTGTATTCGATTGCATTAATATTTTCTCTGTCTAACATAAGATAACAAAATTTTAATTAAATAAAAGAGCACATGAGCTTTAACTAACGTTAGTAGGCCTTTTAACAAGATATTTGTACTGAAAAAAATAAAGATGCAAATCTATGTTTCAAAAACGCCACCCTCGAATCGATCTCGATATCATTAATAATAATTGGTTAATCTCAATAGAATAAAATAATACAGTATTAACTATTATTAATACAACATGACCACAGTCACAGGATATCGTAGTGGCCTGAACGATAAGATATCACCATTCGTTTAATGACTTAGGAAATAAATAGAATAAACCTCAGAGAGATTTCACGGTGGCCGGATTTTGATTGGATATTGCTTAACGTCTCATTTATGCAACTTGGCTAATCGAGACAAAGGGTGGGACGTAAGGGGTGACGCGGGGGACAAGGGGTGGACAGGCCTGTGCAGGTCAGAACCAGCCACAAGCGTATGTTGAGGGCAGGGGTCCCCCCACGTCGTGGTCGTCTCCGTCTGTGTCATCATCCGTCCGTGATTTCATTGTCGTCGCCGTCAGGGAGGTAGTCAAAGCCTCAAAGGTAAGGGGAAAGTTCCCCGACGACGACCGTGTTTAGCCGGCAGTGACTGCAAGAAAGCCTGTGACTCGTCTTTCATCGGCAGACTCGGTGATAAATTAACGAGGCCAATGAGGGTAGGGTAATCTACTATAGGAGCCGCATATTATGCTAAACCAATACATAAGTTATTGGATGTGGAATAAATACCAGTAAAAAATCACATTTTATCTAATTTAAAAAAAAAATTACATTACTAACCGCGAGACGAATTTAATAACCTCTAACCGACCACTAAACGTTAAAACGTCCCAACCCTAGTTCCGACTTTGATTCCGCTTGGCAGTCATAAATAGAAAGAACTTTCGGCATTCTTTAAAAATGAAAAAGATTGCGTTGGAACTACGTTGGAATGAAATCTTGTCAGTGCTGCCGGAAGCTGAAAAGGACGTGATGGAACGCTGACGTCACGTCCACAGCCTTCTTGATCAGTAGTTGCATTTTTCGACTTCCAAGATTTTCGAAACTGTGGCCCAATCGTAGTATTAGTAGTTTTAGGGCGCTTCAACGGCAAAGAGTATTCGCGCCCCAACCGTAGTAGAAATTGAATTTCACCTTTTATTATTTTCAGTTGGTTTTCATGTATCTTTTTTATATTTTACGTAGGACTAATTCGAAATTGGAAATATCTTTTTTTCTTGAGTTTTGTGATTTTCAGTTTTAAAAGTCGCGTTTTAAAGGAGATTTACTGAACATAATTTTGCAGGAAAACGGAAAATAGTTGAAATTTCGCCAAAAAGTCACGAACGTTATTTAATAGCCCAAACTACCATTAAGCACCCTGTATTAAAAAACTGCAATATCTCAATATTTGTAGAATTTCGTAAAAACACGCCTCGCAAAAATACCATGTCCCTAGGTATTGCTAATTGAACTCGGGAACAGCAGCCTCTGTGTGGGAACAGTCAGCTGCCAGTCAACCTAGCACACAGAGGTGCAGGATGTAGGCCTCATGTTTTGTGTTACTTATAATGCTTGTTATATAAGTAAGTTATAGACTTCTTATAAGTTACGTATTATATACGCAACATGATGCAACCATGATTACAAATTATCCTTGATTGCCACGATTGGCGTATCATTAAATTGAATTCCCACACAATAGCCGCCGAATTATTAGCAATAGGAAAGGCAGCGCTCATGCGTCATCTAGACCCACTATACTTTTCCAACATCCATTCTGTCTTGTTTCCAGGTCTGCCGGAGGAAACAATACTGGCTGTGAAGGGAACATGGGCCACCGATTCCATTGAAACCCAGATATTGAGACGACGTGAGAAACTATGGCGCTTCAACCGGTTAGGTCATATTGCGCCGCCTGTGAATGAAAGAAAATAAAATGAGTTAATGCAGGTATGTTTGATGATTAGATTGTTTTCCAAGTGTATAAATAACAAAATAAATTTGTGATGATGAAAGTAATAGCAAAATAAAAGCTATGTATGTGTATGAAAATAAAGAAAAGAAATAAATGTGTAAGATGTAAATTAAATTTTGTTAAATAGATTACTATGGATGAGAAATTTAGAAAGGTGTCGCCGTTATCATATGATAGAAGTTCTTCATATGATTGGGAGAGATCAAATTGCATGCGCAAGGCATCATATTTGGTTCATTCTGCTAGCATATGATGTACTGTTTAAGGTACATCACATGTGTCACATATGGGAATAACCTTATCTCTGGTTATGAATTTAGAAAGTAGCTAATAGAAAAATTATTTGGTCCGCTATGACCAGATTTCTTTTGTCAAACTTGGTAATTTTTTAGCAGTAAGTCTCATCGGCAAAAATCTCCCATAAAAATTATCATATGGACGATCTTAATGATCCATGACCTTGGACCTTTTCTGTAAAACCGCATTATTTTGTTATGTAATTTGGGAAAGTGGGTCGATCAAAATATGCTTATTAGGTACCAAGAAAGAGCTTGATTTTGGAAGGCATATTTTTGCGTGTTTGAGTGGATATTTGTGCACAGTTTCAAGACACGATGTTATAAAGGGCCATTTTAGATAGGTACGATGCTTTAGTATTTATATGGAACAAAAAATTAGCAAGTTAAAGCCGATTTAACAAATTCCCTTAATTGCCAATTTTAGGATCAAGAAACTTTAAAAAAATCATGTAAAATCACAGTTACAACAAATAATTTTTAATGGTGGATTGGATATTGCTTTACGTCTCATATTTATGCAACTTGGCTAATCGAGACGAAGGGAGGGACGTAAGGGATGACGCGGGGGGACAAGGGGTGGACAGGCCTGTGCTGGTCAGAACCAGCCACAAGCATATGGGGAGGGCAGGGGTTCCCCCACGTCGTGGTCGGCTCCGTCTGTGTCATCATCCGTCCTTGTTGTCTTTGTCGTCGCCGTCGGGGAGGTAGTCAAAGGGAAGGGGTTCCCCGACGACGACCCAGAGCTCGCACATTAGTTTCAGGGAGATAAACTCCCCTAATCACGGGCCATACCACGAGAAGGTTGCGAGTTGGAATTTGATGGCCCTTGATTTGAGTGTAGTATAATGCTATAGATTATGTGGTAAAAAATAATTTGTGGGAGAATAGCCTCTTAAGCTAGGAGATAATATTAAGTAGCAAGCAATAAAGACTAGCCCCCCTGCCCCATCCATCCCAGACAGTGCTACACTGCCTTGTATTGTTGACATTGTGAGATAAGTTAAGGAGACTGCAATGTGCTATCTTATTCTTACTCTCTCAATCACCACAAAAAAACAAGTCTGGTGGCCACTTCATTCATTCATAGATGGATCTTTGCTCCTCTAATCTTAACACTACACAGATATCAATAGACTTCTCCTCACTCACTCTGCACTCATCCTCTTTCCTACACCACTCCTGTTACTGTGCTGTCCTGTTATTAGGTCAGAAGGTGTCGAGTTACACTGACTGAAACTGATGCAGATAAGGCTCGGCTCAAATCGAGCCTAAGATCAAGCGAGTTCAAAAATAGCTTGAGAAATCCAGTACTCGCACACCTCTAAAAATATGTCATAGTGAACTAAGTTTAACCCGTTTATCATACCTGCAAGCCATAATAACAAATATAGCAATATCTTTTAGCTTACTTTACAGATGTTTGGAATATAGAATGAGCAAAACTGAAAGTTATTTCGTTACAAATATTACAATTACAAACAATTATTACAGTTACAAAACAATATCGCAAATGATGTCCAGGATGACGTGAGAAACTAGCGAGCTTCAACCGAGTAGCTCATATTGCGCTGCGTGTCATATTGAAAGCTAATAAATTATGTTTAGTATGTAGCCCAAACGTTTCCCGCTCGATTTTTGTGATGGAGCAACGGCACTTTACCAAATTGTTAATTATACATTTAGATTGATAAAAATTTTAGGTGTCACCCCCCCACCCCCTGCAGGGGGTGGGGGTGGAGGGGTTTGTGATTATTACCGTAGACACAAAACAAAACCATGAATTTCTTTGAAAATTCGTAGATTTACTAACAACACAATGCTGAATTTTTAAAAAAATACTAGAAGTTCGAAAAAAGACGCCATCTTGGAAAAAATCTCAAATTTTCGACATTATTTACCGGTGTAAACTGCAGTAAAATTTAAAAATTTAAAAATAAATTTAATTGCGTTCTTTAATGTTTGTTTAAACAAAAACTTTTGAAAATTTTAAAATCGGTTGATATTTACACTTTTTATGTTGATATTATAGGACAACCCTGTTTTGAATATTTTCACTTATAAAATCATGAACGGATCCTTCAAATTCCAACTCGACACCTTCTCGCGGTGTGGCCCGTGAATAGGGGAGTTTCACTCCCTGAAACTAATGGCGAGCTCTGGGTCGTCGTCGGGGAACCCCTTCCCTTTGACTACCTCCCCGACGGCGACAACAAAGACAACACGGACGGTTGATGACACAGACGGAGACGACCACGACGTGGGGAACCCCTGCCCTCCCCATATGCTTGTGGCTGGTTCTGACCAGCACAGGCCTGTCCACCCCTTGTCCCCCCGCGTCATCCCTTACGTCCCTCCCTTCGTCTCGATTAGCCAAGTTGCATAAATATGAGACGTAAAGCAATATCCAATCCAAAATGAGCGGGTATTTTCAGATGGTAGTGGCATAATTAACACAACTATTCAACTGGGAAATATTGAAACATTCATGTGTAGAAGGCAGTGGTTTTCTTGGCATCAAACCATATTTAAAATCCTGGTTAAACCATGGTCAAACCATGGATTTTAAATAGTAATCACATGATCAAACGAACACGAGCGCCGTTTTGTCCTCCGTTGTAAATTAGTTATTAATAGGATAGACGTTATATAAAAAATCCATATACATATTTATTAAGTTATTGCTTTCAATATGGGAAGTTATTAACAATTGGCTACCTTTACGCGCTTTTAATTTAATACGCGGGAAAATATCAATAAATATAATGTATGAAATACAACAGTGAATCAATGGCTTGAAGCCGCCTGCGGACGATTGGGGCGCTGGCCCACAGCGTAAATCACTTGAAGAACGTGGGTTTGAATCCCGCAGAAGGCATTGGTTTTATATTTGTAAAATTGTTCACCCTCATATATCACCATGCATCGTCTCGAATAGTAATATTGCAATAGTAAATAAATGTATATATATATTTCTTACACCTGTTTCCAACATAATTCGGGTCAGGGGGTGGCTATAACCACCAGATTTTCTAAGGCACACAGAGTTTATTAACACCGGCTTGCCGGGCCTGTCATGTTTTCTTCTCATTCAATTTTTTCATCTTCCATTTCATCTTTTCGTCATTATCGTCCTCTTCTTTCTTGCTTCTTAAATAGTAAATAAATAAACAAAACTAGTCGCTCCCTAAAAATTACTTGAACTGGTGGACAAGTCACAGGTTATCGTGAAACTATAAAACACTGTAAATTTGTTGTATGGTATGGTATGGTGTATGTTTAATAGCAAGGGTGTCACACAGAAAAATTATCACCAACAAGAGCTGCATTGTACCCTATTTATTTTTAGTGTAGGCCTATGGGCTAGCGATAGCGACAAATGCAACCAGGATCCCCCCCCCCACCATAAAGATTACGGTTGGAAATTGGAAAGTAATCACTAGGTGCCAGTAACAAATCTTCTACGGGCACTTGAAGGGGGGATGGAACTAGTAAAATGTTCGTGTGCAGTCACGCTGTGAAATGAGCGACGAGGACGTTGCAATACTGAAAGTGGTGAATGTCAACTTAATGAGTGGTACTATAAATTATAAAATTGCCATTGAACCGTTATCATATATGTATCTAAAAATAGCTATTAGCGTATTTATGGTTTATTTGGGTAAGGGGGCGTCAGCCGTTAGATCATAATGCACCACTCTAGCCTAGGGGATATGGGGAGGAGAGGCACATGCACACCAGCCACGGGTACGGGTAGGAAAGGGGGGTTCTCACGTCGCGGTCGTCGTCTTTGTCATCGTCATCGTTCGTTGTGTATTGTCATCGTCGTCGGGGAGGTCGTCAAGGGAAGAGAAGGTGTCCCCGACGACGATTGTCAGAGCTCGCCTCTTGTTTCGGGGAGTAATATATTCCGCTCTTACTAGCTACTACTTTTTCATTCTCTAGGCCAATCCTTCCCCGGGCCCAGACGGATTACTTAAATAAGTATGAAAAAGTACCATCTTGAAAATTAACTAGTATTATACAATTTTTCAACATTCTACATTGAAATGTATATTTAGAAATTCACTTGTTTGGCAAATTCAGCTAATTTTACATACAGTCTGGATCACTTTACGACCTCCAATTTTCACGCAATCAATTTGAATTTTTGGGATGTTGTTTATAAAGGATGATCGCATGGTGCGATCAGAGCACATTTCAACATTTCAAAAAAAATCCTTTGCAAACTTGGGTAATTACTACAAATTACCTGTTTAGTGAGATAATTTACGGTCAGTTACTAAAAAAAAGTAAGCAATGTGCTCCGATCGCGCCATACACACATTCTTACTTACAACCCGATGGCGATAGGACAAACGAATGAAGCGATAGAGCTTCGTCAATGCAAGTGATCCTGACTTAACCTCTGCATTCTGCGTCAAAGTCTCGTTTGCTCGAGTGCATCCAACAGTCTTAAAATATGGATCAACTTAATAAACCAAATTGGCTCATCCGTCAACGCAACTAAAAACGTGGTAGAAAACCCTACATTTAAAATGCAGTTCAAAGTTTTATCTAAAAAATGCTACCTACATAGCTTTCGAAAAATGTTTTTTTAAAAGAAAACACCAATTTTGAAAGAAATAAAAACGGTAAAACTAGAAATCTTAGTTTTACTCGTAAAAAATACAGTTCGGATAATACTGCAGGCTTATTTTAGAATATCAACAAATGTTTGGTCTATAGGAATTAATTTACAAACTCTCCAATCTGAAATCGGTATGTGGTAGGCGACTTTTAACAATGACCTAATTAGCTAAGCAACAGGTGCCTTCAATCATATGTTTGTGGAACGAGCAATTATGAACCGATTTTTAAAATTTTTAATGTTTTACTTTAAGGAAACTTAACATTTTATGTTTTTTGATTAAATATTTTCATCAGCATTATAAATGTCTCACTATTTGATAAAATGTCTAAAAAGTGATTATTTTTCCAAGATGGCGGCACAAATTTTACTTTTTGTATTTTTTTTTCAAACTCGGCAATGTGTTTTTAGTAAAATAACAAAGTTTCATTCATTTCCAAGAAAAAATCAAATTTTAATTTAAATAGTCACAACCCCCTCCACCCTTAGGCCCTACCCTCTGCAAGGGGTAGAAAAGTGACACCTAAAAAAATTATCAATCTAAAATCGTATTTTACTATTTGGAATATGCGGCGTTGCTCCATCACGAAAATCGAGCGGGAACCCTAAATCATACATTTGGGTAACCCACTAGTTGTTTGTTTGTGTTTTATAAAGTTTTCTAAGCTAATGGAACAAGAGAATGGAATACAATAATAAAGGCTGTTTCGTTAACCGACCGTCAATTTTTTTTAGAATAACGGATGCAGTTACGTCCTCAACACAACAGATGAAGCTGGGGTCTAGTGGTGACGTCACGACGTCAGGGTTTCAGAGCGTAGCACACGGGCTTCTTGTTGATGTTGTAGGAGAACAGGTTCCCAGGATGTAGGCAACCGTTGTCCGTCATCTGGACAACACATTCAGACCTATAATTGAGGTTTTAAATTAATAGAAGTGTGTAGGCAAGCCGTTGAACGTGTAGTTTGTACTCGACTATTAGTATTAGTATTAGTTGTTTTAGGGCTCTTTAATAGATAAGATAATTCGCGCCTCCAAGATGAAACAATTTCTTTCGGAAGTTACCACCATTTATACTTCTTTCCAAGGGGAGGGACGTAATGGATGACGCGGGGGAACAAGAGGTAGACAGGCCTGTGCTGGTCAGAACCAGCCACAAGCATATGGGGAGGGCAGGGGTTCCCCCACGTCGTGGTCGTCTCCGTCTGTGTCATCGTCCATCCGTGTTGTCATTGTCGTGACATATGACATATTCTCTCCGTGCAGTGTTTTAAAAAACATCAAAGTCGCTATGCTTTCCCCGTAATATCTTGTTATCGATTGATTGATTGATTGGATATTGCTTAACGTCTCATATTTATGCAACTTGGCTAATCGTGCATAATTGCATAATGATGCATAGGCATCACTCGCATGAGGCTATATTGTTATTGATTGATTTTTGTTGCTTTATGTCTGTATTAGGTAGCAATATTGCTTGCTATAAAAATCTTTGTCTCATGCGGGACTCTAACCTGCATGTCCTAGCATTGTACGCTTTGGACCAGCGCCCTAAGCGTCTGAGCCATTGCAGGCACTTCTTTAAATTATTATTATTCCTGACCTATATTTCACATCCATCTAATTGAGTTAAAAAAAACATTTCCTAGAACTTACCTTAGGTGTAGAGCCTAAGGTCTACATTTAGCTTTCATTCTTTACAACGCCCTGTAGCTAGGTTAGTTAGATACATTTTTTGGTAGGACCTATCATCACTAGAGTATAGGCTGCAAATGCACCATTTAAGTGTTCATTTCTCTCTAACATGTAAGTTCAATGTTTTTTTCAATGACGTTTGCACATTAAATTACTTTGCGAGTGGAAGCTACCAAAGGCGAGTTGGCCAAGACTTCACCGCGTCAAGGCCGTAAGCTACACCATAGGAGCAGTGACTGATGCTATCAACAATGTTCTGTTGAACCATGGGTGCGTTTTCCAGTTACACAGGATCCGAGGAATGCAATAAAACAAGGATAAGCTTTACCAGTTGTTCAAATCAAAGGTTCAAATCTCGGTTAAATAGAATAACAAAAATTGCATTAAGAGTATATTCACTCAGTCATATACTGTTGGGATAGAATTGGTAATTTCTGGATAGTGGATTTTATTAAAAATTAATATAATAGGCCTACCAAAGTTTTGTTTTTGTTTTTAGAGGAACAGTAGGCCCTACATGTGTACACGGTACAAACATTAAAAGCATTTATAAATGTACAGTGTCCTATCCATACTAGGGGTCACCTCTTAAAATCGAATAAGTATGGCCTAGAGTGAATTTGAATACAATATTATCATTTTTTAGTTTTTTTTTCCTATTTTTTTCCTACTCATGAAAAAAGGTGAGAAAAAAGTTTTATTTTATTTATATATTATATGATATATTGATATATGATAGAAGATTTGTCGCGCCTCCAAGATCAAACGTAAGGGAAGATGCGGGGGGACAAGGGGTGGACAGGCCTGTGCTGGTCAGAACCAGCCACAAGCGTATGGGGAGGGCAGGGGTTCCCCCACGTCGTGGTCGTCTCCGTCTGTGTCATCATCCGTCCGTGTTGTCATTGTCGTCGCCGTCGGGGAGGTAGTCAAAGGGAAAGGGTTCCTCAACGACGACCCAGAGCTCGCCATTAGTTTCAGGGAGTGAAACTCCCCTATTCAAGGGCCAAACCGCGAAAAGGTTGCGAGTTGGAATTTGAAGGCCGTGTCTTTGTACATCCCGACTGAGGAAGCAAAAACGGTATTGAATGATGTCATGCCTTTGGCACCTAATATTGTGAATCTGGCCAAGCATTGCCTTTATTCTACTTTTTTCACGTTTGAGGTAGAGTTGTACGAGCAAACAAGCGGAGCTCCTATGGGCAGCCCTCTTGGCCCAGTGGTCACCAATATTTACATGACCCATCTGGAGAAGAAAGCTCTTATCACGGCCGTTATTAAACCAGTTTTCTAGAGACGTTATATAGTTTGCATTTGGCCAGGCATTGCGGATGAATTAAAAGAACTTTACAATCATTTAAATAGTATTCATCCAAACATTCAATTCACCATAGAAGTAGACGTGGATAAACGTTTTCCGTTTCTTGATGTGATGCTTACGAGACTTGACAGCGGAAAGTTAGGCCATGCTGTGTATCGAAAGCCTACCCACACAAACTTTTATCTACAACTTCCCACTACCATCCAGCTCAAAAGCATTCAGTCATCAATTCGCTCGTTTCCCGGGCAAAACGGTTTATCAGATGAGCAAAGATTCCCTCAAGAAAAGAAAGCCTTGACAGCTGTTTTGAAGAGCAATGGCTATAGTGCGGTCAACATCCGGCGAGCTTTCAACAGAACTGAGGTAAACAAAGAATAAATTGATTGATTGATTGGATATTGCTAAAAGTCTAATATTTATGCAACATGGCTAATCGAGACGAAGGGAGGGACGTAAGGGATGACGCGAAGGGACAAGGGGTGGACAGGCCTGTGCTGGTCAGAACCAGCCACAAGCGTAGGGGGAGGGCAGGGTTTCTCCCACGTCGTGGTCGTCTCCGTCTGTGTCATCATCCGTGTTGTCTTTGTCGTCGCCGTCGGGGAGGTAGTCAAAGGGAAGGGGTTCCCCGACGACGACCCAGAGCTCGCCATAAGTTTCAGGGAGAAAGAACTCCCCTAATCACGGGCCAAACCCCGAGAAGGTTTCGAGTTGGAATTTAATAGATTTGGCTGAACTGTTCAATAAAGTGCAACGCCACACTCGATGCAGGGAGGGCTATTGCCTACGGCGGAGAAAAACTATGAGACACTTCATTGTCGTTTCAAGTTTCCGTTTTAAATGTGTGAAGAAACGAAACTGTCAAAGGATGTTAAAGGTGAACTTGTTACCTCGCGTCTGAGGAAGGCCACGGATGTGGCAGAAATATAATGCAACGGGTGAGTTTGTGTTGGATAATTTTTTTTAACCGTGTATTGTTCAGTTGAGTGGTTTTGTTTTAATATTTTCCTGTTAATAAGTTCTGGTGTATAAAAGTAGTAGTAGTAGTATCCATAACAGACAGTGTTGGCTCGGGCGCTAAGCGCTCGACTCTGATTCGGGAGGTCCCGGGTTCGAATCCCGTCGAGACCGGCAATCCTGACTGAAGGTTTTTTCCGAGGTTTTCCTCAGTCGTTAAGGCGAATGCAAGGGATTGAGTCCTCTCAAATAGCCCTCGGACATCCCTTCACAATTTTCTATCCGCACATACCTATTTCACCTGAAGAGGGGCTAATAGCACCCTAGAACAGGTTTCCCACGATAAAAATTTAAATTTAGTATCCATAAAGTGATTTTGAGCATGTGTCAAGCCATTTTTTCACCAAGAAGGAATGCTCGTACCCCAACCAAATTTGGCATGTGTTGTCAGGTACTTAAATAAACCGCGGCTTGGCTGCGGCGACCTAACGGGCACCTAGATATATTGAAGTAACATTGTTTCGCAGTCAATCTTGACCGTGTTGTACACTCTGCCTGTTTTTTGTTACAGTACTGTGATATTTGTGAGATTAACACAGAGACGACGATCTTTAGTACCGCGGTACAATCTAAATGCCCACCTGTGGTCATCTTACGTATCCTTGAACTAACTAAGCGAGTATTTGATTCGAGGAATGTTATAGTTACTAGAAGTCTGATAATCATCTCATGATAGGCCTCTCTATTATCTTCTGTCCTGCCATCACTGATCTCTTTCCACCACATAACAGTCTCCTCATCTTGCCATACAAAACCTTTAGGGAGCAATTCAGTTCTTCTGTTATCTTCATAATCAGCCAAATTTGCAGTGTCGAAAAATCAGTTTTCAATCGGAAAACCCTAGAAAAGTCAAAGAATTCGGTAACCTAAGACAGAGACAATATGTGACTTGTTCTTTGACTAACGCCTCTCAGAAGTGTTGGCATGTGACGAAAACGGGGAAAAAATCGACTACAAGATAGGGTTCGCCCTTGACGATCAGCTAGACCTCTCCTTGTTAGGACCGGAAACAATAAATGGCGACGGGCAATGTTATTTCCTGTTCGGGGTTGTTACCCACACAGGCACAGCGACCGGTGGCCATGCTACAGCCTTGTGCCGCCAGACAGACACCAATGAATGGTGGTCATGTAATGACGCGGAGTAAGTACTGGTTCTACAGTTTGTATCACTATAAGATTAACCCGCGAGAACGAGACCATCTCTTAAATAAACGTCACACTGGGAAGTGAAAAGAAAAAGTGAAAGAGAAACAGTAACTTTTTGGAAGTAGAGTTAGCATGTAGCTTATGGGACTTTTCATTAGTAGTAGTAGGTAGTAGGTAGAAGTAGTTATGAAGGCTAAAGATAATATTATGTGCGATTTTTCCAACTGCTCAAGCGAACGAATGCCTACAGGTCTAATTGCTTTCGATCGTAAGAAATAACGATTTTTAAAAGGGGGATCTAAAACTGCATTGTAGGATGGATTTTTGGGGCTACCTTATAACAACGCCACATAATTGAAGCGTCGGCTGGAATAACGTTGTAAGTCAAATTTTTTCGATTGCTGGATTATCATGGAAAAACGTTGTATTTCACATAGCCTACACTGTGGTGTAACCTATTGGTGATTTTTTATTTTTTATTTTTGATTGGTGATATTGCTTTACGTCACATATTTATGCAACTTGGCTAATTGAGACGAAGGGTGGGACGTAAAGGATGACGCGGGGGGACAAGGGGTGGACAGGCCTGTGCTGGTCAGAACCAGCCACAAGCATATGGGGAGGGCAGGGGTTCCCCCACGTCGTGGTCGTCTCCGTCTGTGTCATCATCCGTCCGTGTTGTCTTTGTCGTCGCCGTCGGGGAGGTAGTCAAAGGGAAGGGGTTCCCCGACGACGACCCAGAGCTCGCCATTAGTTTCAGGGAGTGATGATTTATGTTGTCGCGATAGTGATACGAAAAAGTAGGGTTATTGTGTCGTAAACACGAGAGACATTTCAAACACTCGTATCTCAACCCAACATGCGTTGGGGAGTGTTGAATGTGTTACAATACACTAGAAAACTCTAAGAAATGGTTACCTTGCTTATTCACTTTTTCTTTTTGCTGGTTTCTGGTGAATATTCAGTAGTAGTAGACTTTACAAGTAAACATCCACTAGCCCACAAATAAATTGTGAGCGTGAGTTTCCCGCCGTAGCAAAGTTGAATCGCCAACCCAAAAAAAATTTTGTTTTGAATGGCGGCAAATTAAAAATTTACAATATTTTTTGTTATCATATTGTTTATCTTTATTTACCGTTTCAATCTCGATGTAAGTGTGCTTTAAATTTACATTATTAACAATTGTGATTTGCTGAAATTATAATTGATAATAATATCAAAATTTATAAAAACTGCAGAATGTCATTAAAATTATAAAAATTACCGTAGACATGCACATTACAAGTCTGTTGGCAAATTAATTACTACTAGTGAGAGGTTTTAACTGTTGTAAATTATTTTTTAAGTTCAAAGTAACCCAAATCAAATATTAATAACCTTCCAAGGAACAAAACCACCATTACAATATTCACTCACAATCTGCAGCGACGGCAAAAACGCAAAATCATGAGAAATGTAATTTTTCTTATGTCTACATGTACACATTTCAACATATTTGACGTGATTTCAGTTTGTTGCAAAATGTTTAAACTCTTGCAAATGATTGTCCAGTAATAAAGTAAACCAACTTTAATATAAGCAACCTTACAAATGTGTTAAACATCACTAGTGTAGGCACAATTAATTTCCACGGCAAAATAAAAAACCGGAAAAAACTATAGTTTATGTTTCGGCCTAGATATTACATTGCAGCACATTCGTCTACTTTAGATATATTTCCAAAATGTTCGAGCTCTTTTCAATGGTTGTACCAGTATTTGGTAATCCAAATTAAATATTGGCAACCTTAAAAAGTAAATAAACAGCACTAGTTTATGCACAATTAATTTCCACGGAAGAGTAAAAATATTGAAAAATTATAATTACTTTTTTGGCTTAGATATTACACTATGCTACACATTCTTCAACTTTAAATATATTTCCAAAATGTTTGAGCTCTTGTAAATGATTGTACCAGTATTTAGTAATGTAAATTAGATATTACCAACCATCAAAAGTAAATGAACAGCACTAGTTTAGTAACAATAAATTTCCACGGCAAAAGGTAAAATGGTGAAAAAATATTATTTCTTTTTAGGCCTAGAAATGACACTATGCAATATATTCAACAACTTTTAATATTATTGCTTAAGGTTTAAGGGTATTGTTAATGATTGAACCAGTATTTGGAAATCTAAATAATATATAATCAACCATAAAAAGTGTATAAACTTCACTCCTTTAGTCACAATTAATTTCCACGGTAAACGTCAAAATATTGAAAAATAAGATTTTCTCTTGCGTCTACATATCACGGTGAAACACATTCGTCAAGATTTTTCTATTTCCAAAACGTTTGAACTCTTGTAAATGATTGTACCAGTATAGAGTGACCAAAATTCAATAGAAAAAACATTCAAAAGTATACAAACGACACTAATTTGTTTATAACTTGGTCCAACGGCAAATGTAGAAATGTTGAAAAATAATTACTTACCTTTTCGGCCTAGGCCTACATCACACTAGAAGAAACTTAACAAGTTTTCTGCTACTTGCATTAGGTAAAGCTCTAGTTAATGATTGATTATTAAAAATGAACATTAAATTGAATTTTAAATACATTTATTAGAGCATAATTGCAAGTTTAGTTACAATTTGTCCATGCAGCAAAAAATGTTGATTTTGAATAAACGAACCACATTGCTAGGCCTAGGCTCAAGAAACGAAACGAAATGACCTATTTAAACAATTGTTTTGCATCAGTAGCGATTTAGCTCTTGGCATTGACCAAGTGACTATGAAGATGTAGAATAGAAATGAAATATTAAAATGTATTCACATTTGTAAAAAATCATATCAAAATGTTGTCACAACAATTGAACGACAACCAAGCAGAGATTTCACAAAACAATTAATATTGTAGGCTCGTAGTTACCAATTTTTAATTCTTAAAACGTGCATAACGTAATCCCATATTGTAAAACAAACCATTGGCCAGTACACAATATTTTATGATACCTTTTTCCCGCATTTTATTTTTAAATTTTTTACCAGTAAAATGTTTTGTTTTTGTTGTGTTGAGATTTGTCATGACAAGATAATGATGACACAAGGAAAATGGCGCAGATGAGTAAGTACATTCCAACCAATTATGCATGTTTAATTAATTGAAATCGATGATATCCTTGACATCTTGACTTGTAAAAGTTGTTATTTAGCTTGAAGGTACATCTATGTACAACAAATTATTAACAAATTAACATTCATTTCGTACATAATGTAATAAACGAGTGTGTAAAAATATGTTTTTTAACATGGCACGAAAAATGCGCCAATTTAGGTCCAGCTTGATTAGTGTCGCTGTCTGGTGGCAAACAAATGAAGCTATTTGCGCGAAATTCAAATAAATTAGTACATTTCGTTTTCATTGTTGACATTTAAAATTTACAATGTTTCGGATCTTTCGTCTAACGTTTGTATTTTTTATTTCCAAAACTCCAGTTAACAAAAAGCAGGAAGAAGAGGGCCAGTTTTTTTGGAAGTTTCAGGAGATGGAGGAATAAGCATATTGTTGGGGAATGCGAGACGAGATTGATACAAACGATGCAAGTGAGTATAGTAAAATTATAGCAGTCTCATCGTACAAGAAATTAAAAATGACCACATTTTCTATTACAATTTTGTACAATGTGTAATGTTGTTGTTGTTGTTGTTTTCAGTCGAGGCGGAATATCCGCCATCTTATATTGACGAAGATGGCCCTCCCCCGCACCCGATACGCCGTACGACTACATAGGTTTAGCTACCACGTGTTTTAAATATTTTAATAATGTAAATATCCAATACGAACCTATTGATGACAAACCGTTAATCTCTTCCTTGGTTTCATTTGTGTTTTTTGTTACTACATTGCAGCATGTTGGCATTTTACATCAAATGCCACATAGAATTCTACAAAGAGGACGGCATCCCAAAGGGCATATACCGCCTCAAAGCAGAGGCTAGAACAACCTTTGGTGTGTTTTTACATTATCCAACAAAAAAATTGTGCAGGAAAGAGAATTGAAAAAAAAAAATTTTAATGTGTTGATATTTGAAATGATTACAGAATATATGAAGTCACTCGGTGTCGAGCGTCCGTTCCACGGATGTTTCGAGGGGAAAGGCTGCGCTCGACGTTCAGGCCGTATTTTGGGGGTATGTACATTATTCTCGTTTAAAACTGAATAAAATTCTCCTCGTTTACATGTACTCGACCTAATGTGTTTCTAATATTTACAGGGAGTGATTATCGACGACGCCGACGACGGCAAGTTAGACACAATAACTGCCGGCTAAGTAAAGTGTAGAATAATTCTAATATGTAATGAAAATAATAAAAAAAAGGATAATGGCAAAAGTTGAAAACTTGTCTTGTTTTCTAAACGTAATAAATACCCTTGGCATTATACATTGACTTGATGCATGTATTTAATTGTGTTGTGCATGAAATTGGCGTCTCGATCCACGTGATCTGGTCCGTTTTTGGCATTTCTGCATTGTTGTTCCACGCGGAAACGTGTTTTTTTTTTTTTAGCAATTCTTACAAAAATTATCAGATTTAATTTGTTCCGACATCCGCGATTCCATGAGTCTATTCCAATCGCCTATAATATCTGAATGTTTATGTTTTTTGTTATTTTTTATTTTGTTATTATATTTCTTTTTTCATTTTAATAATTACTATTAAAATCCCGCACTAAATGTACTTCCATGTTATATTATTAATTACTATTTGTATTTGGATGAAATTTTCTTTGAAAATAATATACAAATGTAGAAAAAGTAAAAAAATATATAATTTTTTTAGATTGATTGGATATTGCTTTACGTCTCATATTTATGCAACTAGGCTTATCGAGACGAAGGGAGGGACGTAAGGGATGACGCGGGGGGACAAGGGGTGGACAGGCCTGTGCTGGTCAGAACCAGCCACAAGCATATGGGGAGGGCAGGGGTTCTCCCACGTCGTGGTCGTCTCCGTCTGTGGTCATCATCCGTCCGTGTAGTCTTTGTCGTCGCCGTCGGGGAGGTAGTCAAAGGGAAGGGGTTCCCCGACGACGACCCAGAGCTCGCCATTAGTTTCAGGGAGTGAAACTCCCCTATTCACGGGCCAAACCGTGAGAAGGTGTCGAGTTGGAATTTGAAGGCCCATATGACAATTTCCGTAGACATGCACATTACAACACATTTAGCAAATTTGTAAGAACTCGCGAAAGGTTTAAAGTATTGCAAATCAGTGTACAAGTTTAAAGTAACGTAAATAAAATATTAGCAATCTCCCAAAGTAGAAAAACATTGTTACAATAGTCACAATCTATTTCGACAGCAAACGTAAAATCATGGAAAATTTCATTTTTCGTATGCCTACATGTACACATTGCAACACATTTGTCACGTTTTAATTTACTTACAAAAGGTTTAATCTCTTGCAAATGATCGTACAATAATAAAGTAACAACACTTAAATATTATCAACCTTGAAAAGTAAATAAACAGCACTTGTTTATCCACAATTAATTTCCACGGCAAAAGTAAAATCGTGCAAAAATATAATTTCTTTTTCGGCCTAGATATTACATTATGCTACACATTCTTCAACTTTTAATATATTTGCTAATGGTTTGAGCTCTTGTAAATGATTGTACCTGTATTAAGTAAGCTAAATAAATAGTTTTATCAACCTTCAAAAGCAAATAAACAGCACTAGTTTAGTCACAATTAATTTCCACGGCAATGGCACCCTACCTACAGACAGAACATCTCATCCTTTGAGGCAATTCAAAACCGTGCCACAAAAATGATTCTGGCTAAAACTAACCACTCTGGCCTCGATTCTGCAAGTAGAAGATTGCTTGCAAGCTACCATCTATTGAAGATCACTTAGAAGAATTGGATGTACTGTTTCTGAGAAAGTGCTTAGTGGGCGATGTTGATCTCGACACTAAGCATATTCTCCAAAGTAGAAACAGGTCAAGACTTCGAGGTGAGATGGTGGCAATTGATGCTCCTTTTGCAAGAACTGAAGCTTACAGGCTGTCATTTTATCCTCGTGCGACAAGACTGTGGAGGGAACTTCCTCTGGATCTGAAGGCTCTCAACATGAAGGCACTGGATTTCAAGAAACTTCTTAGGGAATCAAAAAATTAAAGTAAATAAAGTTCACACTTTCAATTAATTGTCACTCTCAAATAATATTATTATTTTCTAAAAGAGATTTGTACAATTCTATCATTATTCTTTTCAATTCAAATGCTGTATGTTTTTATAATTGTGAACTTTATATTTTGATGTACGTAATGTTGTAAGTTAGGCTTATAATGTTAGTTGTTTGAATGTTTGTGTTGTGGGTCTATTGTGGCCTACTATTGTGTTTATTCGTCGAGTTTTTATATAGTTTTTGATTATCTATTTTTGTTTAAACTTGCTAAATAAATGTTAATTTTAATTACCTACTTTAATATTTACTTTAATATCAATTTTATTACATTTACTATTTAGGGATATCACACACAATTCTGTGTTTAAGGGCTATGCTCGTTGTGATATTCCTAATGATTGTGAACATAATGTGATGATCATTGAATAATAAATAAATAAATAAATAAATAAAAGGTAAAATGGTAAAAAAATATAATTTCTTTTTCAACGTAGATATTACACTATGCTACACATTCTTCAACTTTTAATAGATTTGCTAATGGTTTGAGCTCTTGTAAATGATTGTACCAGTATTTAGTAATGTAAATTAAATATTAACAACCTTCAAAAGTAAATAAACAGCACAAGTTTAGGCACAATTAATTTCCACGGCAAATGGTAAAATGGTGAAAAAAAAATAAAAAATCAGGCCTAGATATTACACTGCAACACATTCGGCGGCTTTAAATATATTTTCTAAAGGTTTGAGCTCTTGTAAATAATTGTACCGGTATTTGTTAATCCAAATAAAATATAATCAACCTTCAAAAGTATATAAACAGCACTAGTTTAGTCACAATAAATTACCGCGGCAAAAGTAAAATCGTGTAAAAATATAATTTCGTTTTCGGCCTACATAATTATCACACTAGAACAAAATTTTCAAGTTTTCTACTACAACTTGCAATAGGTTAAAGCTCTAGTCAATAATTGATTATGAAAAATAAACATTAAATGAAATATCAAATACATATTTTATCAGCACATTATTGTTATAGATTTAGTAACAATGTGTCCCGACGTCAAATGTAGATATTTAAAAATCTAACTACATTTCTATGCTTAATAAACCAAACGAAATGACATATTTAAACAATTGTTTTGCATTCGTTGCGATACAATTAGAGTGTTGGCATTGATCAATTGACTTTGTAGATAGATTGAAATGAAATTTAAACTGTATTTATATAAAGAAAATCACAACAAAATGTAGTCACAACATTGGACGGCAACAAAGTGAAAATGTCACAAAATGCATATTTGTTTCAACCTGGCATTCTGCTATTATTTTTTTTAAACATTACTAAGCCCTATTGCAAAGCTATTCTTTGTGTATTACACTAATTATTCAAATCCTTTTTCCCGCATTTCAATTTTGCTTCATTTAACGGTTAAATGTTTTTGTTGTCTTGTTGGGGATGGTAGTGATGACAAGATAATGCTAATAGAAAAACAATGGCGCATATCAGTAAGTAGACACCAACTATTCATGCATGTTTAATCAATTATATTTGTGCATATTCGTGGCATCTAGGCTTGTTACAAGTTGTGATTTAACTTGATGCTACATCAATGTATAACTAATGATGTAGCAATTGTAAAACATGTCGTACACATTGTTTAAAAGCGTATCTAGAAATATGTTGATTGACAGGCGGCAAAAAACGCGCCAAATAATTTCCCGCAGCCATGATGTTTGGTGGCGGCACCATGTGGACTAAATATGAAGCTTTTTCCGCGAAATTCAAATATTTTACTAGCGTTTGTTTTTAGTACTTTCCAAAGATTATATTTTATTTCAATTATTTCGATGCACCGAATGTAAATTTCACATTGTGATGCGATTAAGTGTAGTTTTTCAATTTTGTTATTTATCTATTCTTTTTGTAAACATGTCGATAGTTTAGTTGAAATGTGTATAACTTTTTGCCAATAGATGATGATGCCCTTCAACATTGGGCGAATCTCATCGAGGCCACATCAACGACTATGAATGATGCAAGAGAGCCGCAACCACAACACGCGTCTATGCGGGAACCACATGGAAACGTTAACCGCAGGCGAAATAGTAAGAAGAAACTGTGCTATCTTTAAATTAGAAGTTTAATCGTTTTTAGCGGATACAATAGGCCCTAATTAATAATATTTACTATACAAACTTGAAAATATTACCACATGTAAGTCAAATGCCATCAAATTTAACTTGACATCTATGTAGACTAATCATAAAATGATGTCCATAGGGCGACGCGCTGTGAAAAGGGGCCGCGGAGGTTCACGCACCACTTCAGGCACTTCTCATTCGGGGAGTGAAGGGCCGGTCGCCCAAAAAACTCCCAATGTGGGCGAAAAATCTTCCTCAAATGGGCCGAATGGACGACGCGGAAGAGGTGTCAAAAGGGGCCGGGGAGGACAACAACAAGAAGTAACCCACGGCCACAAAGGGTCAATTAAACAAATTATAAAGAGAGTTGGTGTTGTTGCCGAAAAACAATTCGAAAATGCCCACACTTTTGGTGGGCAGCAAAATCAGTACATTTTTAATTTATAATTTTTTAAAATTTATGATTATTAATTACAATTTATTTATTATCATTCTCATCGCACAACTTTGTAATAAACCTTAAAATTATTTTGATATAAAAAGTTAAAATTTTACATTCAGTTTATTTTAAATTATTATTATTATTTACAATACAATTAATTTACTATCATTCTTATCGCACATTTTTTATAAACCTTAATTATTTTGCAATATAAAGTAACTGTTTCATATTTATATTCTTGAAATCTTTTTTATAAATTTATTATTAAACACCCAATATTTATATTCACATATTGTATTTAATTTAAATTGCAATTAATTTCAACTTGTATCGTAATTAGAATCATTAACGTACAATTGAATTCCCTTACGTGAAAAAAAAATCCAATATTTCCTAAAATGTAATGATTCCCATACCTAGTCCATAAACCTAGTAGGTATCTATGCTAAGCTAAATTCTCCTTTGTAAGTCTTCCAGACGCATGCAATGCTAGCAAAATGGTAATGCAGTGGAGGTTAGAAGTCCCAGTGACTGGGCCTAGTTACTATGCTAACCCTAGCCTTGTGTCTCATTATCAATAGACAACCAACAAAACAAAATAGAAAGGGCCCCAGTTCCCAGTCAAGGTCCAAGGTTGCAACCGTGTGTTGGCCTAAATGCTTTGTCACAAGAGACAAAAGAGACATAAACGACACAATAGCCTAGTCTGTCTGTAGAGGCTTTAGGAATAATATCAACAGTTTTAGGTATCCTAGGTCTACTGTTAGGTTGAGTTAATAAACTAGGAAACGCTCTGTTGGACGCGTTGATAAGCGAGCACGTGCTATAGCTAGACCCACATTGCACATTTTTTTAAATTTAAAAATTTACGACGTTCGCGTTTCCAGTATTATTTATTATTGCCAAGGTATTTGGGTAAACCCGTGTTTAAATCTTTACTTTAAATCCACCGCCATCTAGAGGACCTTGACTCCTTGGGGAAACTATTTAATCTCTTTGTTGACAAATAATAGACTGTTCCTCGAAAGTATTTTGATTACTTCTAGGTGGCAGTGCATTAGAAACTTCGCGCGTCTTTTCGTTGCCATGGCAACGTTACTTTTGTTATAATGTAATTTCCATCTACACTACTTATCGGATCAAAATAAAATTAACATATTCGTGACCGGACGGACATTCTAAATGATTTGGCTATCTCAGATTTTGTCGCCGTTGAGTTTGAAAAAAAAACTTTCGATTAACTTTAATGTAACTTTTTAATTTTTTGAACGATTTTGCCACAAAACTAATGGCATTCATCGAGAACAAAGCTTGCGGATGGTGAAAATTTCAACTCGATCCGAGCCTCCGTTCGAACGTTATCGCGAGACATACAAAAAAAAAAAAAAAAAAAAAAAAAAAAAAAAACAAACCAGTGACTATTTTTTCCGGCAGAGTCAAATGGAAACGCTCGCTTCGCTCGCTTAATAAAAACAATGTGCAGTTGAGTCTTCCATCACTTTGTATGTAATGAATATAAAGCTAGGCTATACAAAGTAACTACCTAGTCAGGCCTTTTGACTGAATTTGCTGAGCCTCGTAATTGAACCTGCATGTGGGTACTGTAGGACATTCTATTTATACTCCGGTCAGTGTAGGTCTTAGGCTCTAAGCCTAAATGCTTAGGCATTGTGTAAACCTGCATGTGGGTACTGTAGTCCTATAAGGCGCATAGGACATTTTAGAAACTCCATTTAGTGTAGGGCTTAGGCTGAAAGGGTAAATGGGTAGGCCTAGTGTAGATTGCCATTATTACCTCAAAGCCTCAAGTAGGTATTTATTATATTCACAAATTATTATACTTACCTATAACGTGGTATGTTGTAGGCTATGTAGTGCCTTGGACCTAGTAAGGAGAGAAGTAGGGCAGTTTTGTGTAGCTTACAAATAAAACCTACAATACAATAGGTTCCTATCCTAGCCTGTCTGTAGATGCTTTATAAATAATATTAACCGTTATACGCTAGGTCTAGTCTTTGGTTGAGTTATTTTAAATAAAGAAAAACAAATGTGCGGTTGAGTCTTTCCTCACATTGTATGGAATGAATATAAGGTAGCCTATACAAAGTAATAATAACCTAGTTAGGCCTTTTGACTTAATTTGATGAACCTCGTCGGTGAAGCTTCATGTGGGAACTCTAGGTCTATATTGCTTATAGGACATTCTATTTAAACTCGAGTCAGTTTTGGTCTAAGGCTCTAAGCCCAAATGGTAAGGAATTATTAGATAGACATTATAACCTCAAAGCCTAAGGTATATATTCAATTTGAAAATTACAACCACCTATAACGTGGAAGGTTCTAGGCCATGTGGTGCCTTAGACCTATTTAGGTAGGAAGTAGTGCAGTTTTGTGTAGCTTACATAAACCTACAATATTGGTCAATTACAATAGGGTCCTAGCTGTCATATCCCTATTCAAAAACTCCCACCCTTTTGTATTTGGCATCAACCGCCTACTGGTGTAACCGAACCGGAAAGGGAAATAAAGGAAGATGGAGTAAAACGGTAATGCTAGAATAATACTTTCTCACCTTCAAATTCCGAGTCCTCTTCCGATATCCACAATATGACAATGGCGACGATGAAGGAAAAAACCTAAATTAACTGAGCCTACTCGTGAGTACAAAAAATTCCATGTATACACTTCATAGTATCTCAAAATGAATCAAGTAGCCCGACCACGTGTCGGTTGGGGTTAGGTTGCCCGCCAATTCGACGTTTTTACAAGTTCCTTGGGGTCAATGGCACTTCTTATCGGGACTATCAACTTGTAAAACGTTATAGGACTTCAGGTTCAGAGATTTTTTCAAGTATCCCGGAGACAATGGCGCTCCCTGTCGGGAACATAAACTTTGTAAAACCATTTCAACTGCTAGGCCAGTCTGACCAAGGGAGGCAGTGGACTTCCTGGGTCGACAGATTCGAGATATACCTCGAAGCTGTCAACATCTCTTCCCCACAGCGTAAGAGGGCACTTCTACTTACTTATGCAGGCGAAGAAATCTATGAGCTATTCAAAAATCTACCAGAACCTACAGTAAGCGTAGGTGCTGAAGGCACAACTCAGGATGCCTATGAAGCAACCAAATCAAAACTTGCAAACCTACTTTGCTTCAAAGGTGAACATAGAATTCGAACTATACACCTTTCGGCAGGCTAGTCAGTCTAGCGAAGAATCACTAGACCAATTTTACACCAGGCTGTTGTAGTTAGCGCAGTCCTGCGATTTTCATGACGTTCCACGTGAGATTAAATCACAGATGATCCAACATATGACTTCTGGTAGGCTACACAGGTATGCTTTACGCCATCCAGCAGCTACCCTTGATGATATTCTAACAGAGGGGATAGCATACGAAATGACTGAAAAACGAGCATCAGCTATTGAGGAACAACCGGAAGCAGTCAATGCAATCCAGAAACAGCCGAAGAAGAACAAATCTCAGCTGCGCTACAAGAACTACGACCGGAAGGACAAAAAACAGCCAGGTATGACTAATGAACAAAATAGAAAGTGCTACAACTGTGGGAGGGATTGGCCTCACGATGGCCAATTTTTTTTTTTTTTTTGTTTCAAACATTTAATTAAGGACTGGATTAAAAATAAACTCAAATAAAAATTCATAAAAAATTGTATTGATTTATGTACTACATTTGTTTTGAATATGCAGTAGACGTTTATTAGACGAGTGAGCGCAGCGAAACGAAGTCTTTTCTAACGCTACTCGATCGGGCCTTGGCCGTGAGCATTGTCTGTATGTAAAATGTATGTATGTTAAATATTTGTCTGTCTGATACCATACGGCCGAACGGAAAAATAGATTGAGCTGAAATTTTAAACAGACATCCGTGACCAGTTAACTGAGATCTGTTAACAAAATGAGCACAATCCGTTTCGATTTAAACCTACAAGAAATAATAAACTGAAAAATAGACTGTCAATGGAAAGTTTTTCATTTTAACAACAATGCTTTGTAGTTGAAGAAGTCATTTTTATGAAATAATTTTTGGTAGGCCGTGATTACATGCATAGCTGTGAGCAAGGTTTATCGAATCTGGTACGATCAAGGTTCCCCTAAATTCCGCTGAGACATTGAGTAAACCTTGCAATCTATACTCCTATTTCGTATTGGCTATGTTTTCCATAGTATTGTATGCATTTCAAAACATGTTTTATAATTTTTTAAATACAATCTAGAAATTAAAAAATCTTTTACGACCGGGGGTTTGAACCCAGGTCTCCCACGGTTTGGGTATAAGGGCGCCTTAGCCAACTAGACTAGGGAACGCCAAAGTCTTTGTTAGACGAGTGAGCGACTCATGTGTTGAGTACCTACCCCGGAACATTTGCATTTAAAATTGATAATTCTATTTGTATAAATAATAGGGTTTTTAAGTGAAGTTGGTGTAAGGGCGCGTCAACTGTGGGGTCATAATGCACCACTGTAGCCTAAGATAGGGGGAAGAAAAGGAATGTTACCGGGTACTCAAAACATGGCTCACTCACTCGTTTAACAACGACTTTGGCGTTTCCCTACTTATACGAGTGAGCGCGGCGAACGCAGTGGTCTCCATTCGACTTAAACGGAGGTTATTCTGTTAGTCTGCGTGTGTGTGTGTGTACATCGAAAATCAGCTGAATTGCTGAACAGATTGTGCTGAAATTTTAAACAGACACACGGTACGAGTTTACTGAGAACTGCTCACAAAAACAGCTAGATCTATTGCGATTTAAACCTACAAGAAATAATAAATTGAAAATAGATTTCCAATGTTTAGAAATTATTTTAACGACAATGGTTTAGATTTTGAAAAGCTATTTTTTGTTTGTTATTCGCCTGGCCGCGAAATGCCGTGCACAAGGTTTATCAAATGTTGCACGTCAAGGCACCCCCAAATTCCGCTCGTAATTGGATATTGCTTTACGTCTCATATTTATGCAACTTGGCTAATCGAGACGAAGGGAGGGACGTAAGGGATGACGCGGGGGGACAAGGGGTGGACAGGCCTGTGCTGGTCAGAACCAGCCACAAGCATATGGGGAGGGCAGTGGTTCCCCCACGTCGTGGTGGTCTCCGTCTGTGTCATCATCCGTCCGTGTTGTCTTTGTCGTCGCCGTCGAGGAGGTAGTCAAGGGAAGGGGTTCCCCGACGACGACCCAGAGCTCGCCATTAGTTTCAGGGAGTGAAACTCCCCTATTCACGGGCCAAACCGCGAGAAGGTGTCGAGATGGAATAGATTGAGTATTGGATTGGATATTGCTTTACGTCTCATATTTATGCAACTTGGCTAATCGAGACGAAGGGAGGGACGTAAGGGATGACGCGGGGGGACAAGGGGTGGACATGCCTGTGCTGGTCAGAACCAGCCACAAGCATATGGGGAGGGCAAGGGTTCCCCAACGTCGTGGTCGTCTTCGTCTGTGTCATCATCCGTCCGTGTGGTCATTGTCGTCGCCGTCGGGGAGGTAGTCAAAGGGAAGGGGTTTCCCGACGACGACCCAGAGCTCGCCATTAGTTTCAGGGAGTGAAACTCCCCTATTCACGGGCCAAACCGCGAGAAATTGTCGAGTTGGAATTTGAAGGCCCCAAACGAAACCGACAACAATGACTCCGCAACTGACCAAGACGACGATGTAACCGGCAACAGCGATGACGGTCAATCCAACAACGACATCTTAACCGACGACGATGACGGCGACAACAACCACAATGACGGCGCAGTCAACGTCGTCGCCGTCGGAGAGGTAGTCAAAGGGAAGGGGTTCCCCGACGATCAAATGGAAAGGGTTCCCCAACGACGAACCAGTGCTCGCCATTAGTTTCAGGGAGTGAAACTCCCCTATTCACGGGCCAAACCGCGAGAAGGTGTCGAGTTGGAATTTGAAGGCCCAGAAAAAAATGAAAGAATAACATCACGATTTTTTTTCTCCAGTGTTGTGAAATGGAATCTTCGCTTTGCCCATCCAATAAATTTACTACATCTCCTTCTTGGCTCTTCCTTCTTTAATCCTTGTTTCATACATTTTCTTGGGTAATCTTACTTTACCATCAGCTCCAAAAATCAATACCTTTCCAACACCGAGTACTCTTGGTGTGTAATGTAACATTGTAACATCTTCAAATGTTTTATGTGAAAATGCGAATATTTATAATTAAACTTATACATAAATATAGGCCTACTTACTGAATCCAAACTTAACATTGCAGGAGTCAAGGACGAAACGAGATAATTATGTTAGAGTTTCCAAAGAAATGTTGCTAACAAACAAGTCCAGAAGTTGCCACCAATTGGATTATTTATATCGAGAGCTCGACACGCAAATAACTTCACTCGACCAAAATTCAATTCAATACCTGAATCGCACGACGACGTGAGGAACTAAGGTGCGTCAACCAGTTAGGTCATATTGCGCCTCATGTGATATTGAAAGTTGATGAGATGTGTTAATGATGTATTTGATAAATATATTGTTTTCTTAGTGTATATAAGAAAATAAAATGATGATAGTATAAAGAAAAGTTATTAATTTGAATTAAAATCAATATAAGAAGGAAAATGTGTATATGATTTTAATCTTTTAAGAACTTCATGATTGAAGTCGGTCACCGATTTATTCTTGATGATCCCAGCCGCATTTACAAAGCGGATGAGTCGGGCTTGCATTTCTTTGTTTATACAGGTAATTACATTTGTGTTAATTCGAGATTGCTTTACTTAAAAGGGCACCTGTTCAAGATAGCCGTTTCAAAAGAGAAGAAAGCCCTTCTGTCCTCTCCAACTTCTCTGATTGATGATTGATTGGATATTGCTTAACGTCTCATATTTATGCAACTTGGCTAATCGAGACGAAGGGAGGGACGTAAGGGATGACGCGGGGAGACAAGTGGTGGACAGGCCTGTGCTGGTCAGAATATCCACATTCGTATGGGGAGGGCAGGTGTTCCCCCACGTCGTGGTCGTCTCCGTCTGTGTCATCATCCATCCGTGTTGTCATTGTCGTCGCCGTCATGGAGGTAGTCAAAGGGAAGGGGAAAGTTCCCCGACGACGACCCAGAGCTCGCACGTTAGTTTCAGGGAGATAAACTCCTTTAATCACGGGCCAAACCACGAGAAGGTTGCGAGTAGAGGGGGAAATTACACTCACCATGATTGTATTTAAATACAAGAGAATGTTATATGTGTCCGGCCACAATGCCTGCAGGATTCATTGTGGAGAAAACAGACAGTTGCTGGATGCAAGAAGAGGTTTACCAATCTTATTGCAAGCACTTTCACGCTTGGTTAGTGAAAGAGTTGATCTAGCTGCCAGTCTTGTTGATCCTCGATGGTCACCGTTCTCACATGAACCTCGAGGTCATGAGTTCTGTGACTCGCAAGGCATCATTTTGTTGCTATTGTACCCAATGTCACCCACATCATTCAGCCATGTGATGTGGGGGTCTTTGGTCCGGTGAAAGCGGCATGGGGTGCAATAGTAGACGAAACTTGTTCGTCGAAATTTAAGGGCGTTACTAAGGCTTACTTTGCTGGCAAATTAAAAAAGGTCTTGGTGGACACAGTTAATCCCATATTGGTCCAGAATGCTTTTCGTTCATGTGGGATAAATCCCATCAACAGTGACGCTGTCAACTACAGCAAGTGCATTGTCGACATCATGGACTATGATGTAGACATCGCACCCGCTGTTTAAGAGATACAACCACAGTCGAGAAGCTTTCTGCCGAGCTCCGGGATGCACTTAACGCACTGACGAACCTAGAGGTAAATATCCCGCCTGATCTCCTTCGCCAATTCGGACGGCGAAAAAGGTTGGAAGAGAATGGCATGGAGAGTTGGCACACTCCACGCTATTGACCACGTGCATGTATCAGAAGTTGCAGAAATTGTAAATGCGACCGGGGTCACCAAGTTCGTTCCGGTGGACGACTCTCAATCATGGTTCATTGACGACCCCGAACTTCTGATGCTCATACAATCCTCCCACATTCTGTATCCATTATCATCTACTTCATTATCAAACTCTACAGCTGGTCCATCGCATCAATCTAGTTCTATTTCCAATCATGTTTCCTCCATTTCACCTACCGCCGGTTCTTCCAAACAACACAACAATCACCTTATGTCCCACTCTTATCAATGTACATCACCACCTCTCACAACTGTTATGTCACCGACGTTTGCCACTTGCCTTAATTTGCCAACCATTTGGCTCACAAAGCGCAAGACAGAGGAGCGTCGGTTGAACTATGCAGTTTCCTCACAACTGTGGAGAGAAGAACAATCAAAATCATCTACACAAAAAGTGAAGCCTTCCGCCATGAATAAAAATGACTTGAAGTGCACAGAGTGTGAGGGTAGCTTTTATGAGGAAGAAAGTCTCGATTTACTAAAAGTTTGGATCTGATGTGATTGCTGCAAAGCGCAGGCCCGTACTCTATGCATTCCCATTGATCACCTCCTTCTGTTTGATTTGATTGGATATTGCTTTACGTCTCATATTTATGCAACTTGGCTAATCGAGACGAAGGGAGGGACGAAAGGGATGACGCGGGGGGACAAGGGTGGACAGGCCTGTGCTGGTCAGAACCAGTTACAAGCATATGGGGAGGGCAGGGGTTCCCCCACGTCGTGGTCGTCTCCGTCTGTGTCATCATCCGTCCGTGTTGTCTTTGTCGTCGCCGTCGGGGAGGTAGTCAAAGGGAAGGGGTTCCCCGACGACGACCCAGAGCTCGCCATTAGTTTCAGGGAGTGAAACTCCCCTATTCACGGGCCAAACCGCGAGAAGGTGTCGAGTTGGAATTTGAAGAGTCTACCCACTCAGTCACAGAACTGATTTTTAGTGGGACAAAGCCTACCCTCTAAGCGCCGACACCATCGACGAGCGAACAATGACCAACTAGAGACCGGCATATTTAAGTCGGAAAACCGATTAATCGTGTTGGACACGATTCCACCCGCAGAACGCGCCAGAATCAACCATGCTGATTCGGATCCACATTAAAATTTATTATGTACCTTCTGTGTTAGGACGGCTCCAAAGTCACAGTTTACACATTTCTAAGCCAAGAATTGTCCAGTCGACGCTGTATTCAGGTGACTCGACTAAACCTTCTGCGTTGGAAGCAGAGCCCCTAACCACAACACCAACGAACCACACAATTATCTCACAACTATTATTACTAGGCCGCTTCACGAACGCTTTTTCCAGTCGCGTTGATGGATGAGCTTTTTTTTGGAATACTTCTGTCCAATGACTACGTTTTTATGTGGAATCTCCTTACTTTTTCTATAGTTACTTGATATTACTTGTTCATTATACACCTGTCAAAGGCTTCTGTTAAATCCTTTATTTCTATGAATTTTGACCAACTTTTTCAACTTTTTCTTTCAAGAGGCACTACATCACCATAATCTTTATGTCAATGTAAAATATGAACGTTGTAGCCACACCCGTTTGGTCAAAATCGGCCCAAATATGAGGAAAGTATCGTATTAAAAATTATAGAAAAAAACGTAGAAGTAGATTTCTATAAGAAATATTTTTTCAAACGTCTCTAAAATCATAGCATAGATGATTTCAGTGATTTTAAACGTTCCTATAAAGTTTCATCAATATCGGAGTAGCTGTTTGCCAATATCACGAAAATATCGCACTCAAAATCGAAAAAAATCGTAAAAGTATACGATATTTATGAGAGATATTTCTTTGATTGTACCCAAAAACAATACAGCTCTAAGTTCAGAGATTTCGAAGGTCCCCTCCAATTTTCATCAAGATCGCATAATATGCCGTTTGCCCGGTAGAGAGCGAACAAACAGACAAAAAACTAACAAAAACAAAACACCCTAGCTTTTTTTCTTGGGGTAATGTAAGTAAAAAACAAACAAAATAACACAAAGTCAAATTGAAGTCTTCGCTTCGCTCATCCAATAAGGCCATATTCATCTTGAATAATACTAGGGAAACGCCAAAGTCGTTGTTAAACGAGTAAGTTAGCCAAGTGTTTTGACTTCTAAAACCGGACCGTCTGGTCACCTTACAGGAACTCACTCTGCTTGCCACAATAATTATTAAAATTGAACATTCAAAATGCGAATCGTATTCAAAACGTATTAGCGTGAAACAATTACAAATTTCTAAGACTAGGAAAACGCTAAAGTCCCGCCGCGTTGATGGATGAGCTTTTTAAAGTTTTTAGTTTGCTTGGGATATCTTTACTTTTGCAAGTGCTTTGTTTTGCTACCTACGCATTGTAAGTGATTGTTGTCAAATTTCTTTTGTTACCTGTCAATTGGTATTATTTACCGTAAAAACTTATAATAAAAGCTTTATTTCTATGGATTCTGGCTAACTTTTTCAACTTTTTCTTTTAAAAGGTACTACATCACCATAACCCTAATGTCCATGTATAATATGAACGTTGAAGGTCCACCCGTTTGGTCAGAATTGGCCCAAATGGCACGAAAATATCGCACTAAAAGTCAAAAAACTTATATTAAAAGCTTTATTTCTATAGATATTGATTAACTTTTCCAACTTTTCTTTTCAGAAAGCAATACATCACCATTACCTTAATGTCCATGTGAAATATGAACGTTGTAGCCTCACCCGTTTGGTCAGAATTGACCCAAATGGCACGAAAATATCGCACAAAAAGTCAAAAAACTTATATTAAAAGCTTTATTTCTATAGATTCTGGCTAAGTTTTTCAACTTTTTCTTTCAGAAAGCAATACATCACCATTACCTTAATGTCCATGTAAAATATGAACGTTGTAGCCTTACCCGTTTGGTCAGAATCGGTCCAAATGTCTCGAAAATATCGCACTAAAAATCGAAAAAAATCGTAAAAGTGCGATATTCATGAGAAATATTTCTTCGATTGTACCCAAAAACGTGGCACGTCTAAGTTTAGAGATTTCGAAGGTCCCCTTTAATTTTCATCAAGATCGCATATGCCGTTTGCCCGGAATCGTGCGAACAAACAGACAAAAAAACAAAAAAAAACAAAAAACAAACAAACAAAAAAACAACCGAGCTAAATTTTTTGGGGGGTCAGTGAAATTGAAGTCTTCGCTTCGCTCATCCAATAAAACAAAATCACCTAATTTTTATTTCCCATTTAACACCCCTTAAAAATAATATGTGGGTGTAAAAATATAAAAAAAGTTAGAACTGACTGGTATCGAACCCCATCCATCCGTGAGGTAGGCTAAATGGTTACCACTAGGCCATGCAGGCCACGTCAACTTCGTCCCGCTAACTGCTACGAAACAAATGCCATTGATATTACTAGGAAAACGCTAAAGTCCCGCCGCGTTGATGGATGAGCTTTTTAAAGTTTTAAGTTTGCTTGGGATATCTTTACTATTGCAAGTGCTTTGTTTTGCTGCCTACGCATTGTAGGTGAATGTTGTCAAGTTTCTTTTGTTTCTTGTCAATTGGTATATTATTTACCGTAAAAAACTTATATTAAAAGCTTTATTTCTATGGATTCTGGCTAAATTTTTCAACTTTTTCTTTCAAAAGGTACTACATCACCATAACCTTAATGTCCATGTATAATATGAACGTTGAAGCCCCACCAGTTTGGTCAGAATTGGCCCAAATGGCACGAAAATATCGTACAAAAAACCAAAAATCTTATATTAAAAGCTTTATTTCTATAGATTCTGGCTAGCTTTTTCAACTTTTTCTTTCAAAATGTACTAAATCACCATAATCTTAATGTCCATGTATAATATGAACGTTTTAGCTTCACCCGTTTGGTCATAATTGGCCCAAATGGCACGAAAATATCGCCCAAAAAATCGAAAAAAATCGTAAAAGTACAATATTCATGAGAAATATTTCTTCGATTGTACCCAAAAACGTAGCAAGTCTAAGTTCAGAGATTTCGAAGGTCCTGTCAAATTTTCATCCAGATCGTATATGCCGTTTGCCCGGTAGAGAGCGAACAAACAGACAGAAAAACAAACAAAAAAACAAAAAAACAAAAAAAAAAAAAAAAAACACCCGAGCTAAATTTTTTGGGGGGTCGGTGAAATTGAAGTCTTCGCTTCGCTCATCCAATTAAAAATCACATTTTTATTTATTGTAGGCTTAAATCGCAATTGGATCGGATATTGCTTAACGTCTCATATTTATGCAACTTGGCTAATCGAGACGAAGGGAGGGACGTAAGGGATGACGCGGGGGGACAATGGGTGGGCAGGCCTGTGCTGGTCAGAACCAGCCACAAGCTTATGGGAAGGGCAGGGGTTCCCCCACGTCGTGGTCGTCTCCGTCTGTGTAATCATCCGTCGGTGTTGTCATTGTCGTCGCCGTCGGGGAGGTAGTCAAAGGGAAGGGGTTCCCCGACGACGACGATCAAGCTAATTTTGTTAACAGTTCTTAGTAAACTCGTACCGGATCTCTGTTTAAAATTTCAGCGCAATCTGTTCAGCGGTTCAGGTGATTTTCGACGTACAGACACACAGAATCACAGAATGAGGGCCGTTTGAGTTGAATGGAGACACTCAGTCGCTCTTCTCCCTTGTTTAAAAATGTATATCGTCTATAATATCTACCTATTTATATACCTTACCTTCTTTATACCTATACTTATATTTTAATTTGAGCGATCTAGCTCTTTTCCATACCTTATAATAATAATCCTTCTTACGAGGATTACATAGCTGTCAACTTATTCAGTTTTGTTTGCAACCCGTGCAGGTCCCGTGATGTTGAAAGTTACTAAGAAGACTATTGAAGGTGAAGGGACAAAAATCCACACAAAACCTTCACTTAAATCGTACACTGTGCGTTGGTATATCTTTAATCACACAACCAGGTCCCCGGCCCTTTGAATACGGGACATATGACCAGCATCGAGCGTGCTTACGAATAGCCCTCAAGGACGATTTTAAAATCGAACTCTTTTTCGAATTCCTGACCCCGTGCTACGCTTTTATAGCCGGAACTGTGAGTCTGTCCCTCCGCGAAACAGGAGGAGGGTATAACCGATTACAGTAACCGAAAGATGCCGACGGGAGAAACTAGGGCGCTTCAACCGGTTAGATCATTTTACGCCCCATGTGACATGTATGAGATAATTAATTGAGTTCGTTGAATGTTGGATGATTATATTGTATAAGTTAAGAGCATTTTTTATTTCAAATTGGTTTAGGGCGCGTCCATCTTAAGGCCATAGTGTGTACTCTAGCCTAGGGGATAATTTGAGAAGGAGCTTAGGCTGGTCACAACTAGCTACGGGTAGAGGCGTGGAGGATGAAGTGGTGTTCAAATGTCTTGGTTGTCAGCGTCTTTGGCATCGTAAATGTTGTCCTGGTCGTCGTCAAAGAAACGGAAAGAGGTCCTCGACGACGACTGCCGGAGTTCGTCGTTTTGAACGTTACTCCACTACATACTAGCTGATGATAGCGAGATGCACTTTGTCGTCCCTTTCCTCACGTTTTTTGATCGGAAGAGCCATGCTCTGGGCCAAATAGTACCCCGTGCCCATACGAGGGGGGGGGGTATTAGTATTAGTATTAGTAGTTTTAGGGCGCTTCAACGGCAAAGATTATTCGCGCCTCCAAGATATTTAGTTAACTATGTATGAATGTAAAATACGGTAAATAAGGTTAAATGTGTTTTTCATATCATTGTCATAAAAAGAATTGCCAAAGTCGATATATTTGTAGACTGCCAAATTACCAAATCATAATCATAATCATTATTAGGAAACCGTTGCCAACGTCGTCATAATGAATAGCAAGTCAACATGCTTCATGGATTTATTTTTATTTTTAAATATATGAACTGTCATAGTTTGTCGATCACATTGCTAAGGTTTAGAAATCTGATAAGTTTTTCACTGTTTTCATAAGACAAAAGTTCTTCATATGATAGATTTAAATTTAATTGGAGTCTCAAACCATCATACTTAGAGCAGTCAGTCAACAAATGATGAACGGATAGCAACACATCACACGTGTCGCAAATCGGAGCAATCTTATCTCTGGTAAAAAGATAGGCATGGGTGAGGTGGGTGTGCCCTATTCGTACTCGCGCCAATACAACCTCCTCACGACGAGAAAGTATGGAAGAAGGGGGTCGTACTTTCAGTGAAAGACAGGGCATCACACGACGCAGTTTATTATTCTGCAAAGCATTCCAACAATCCTGACCTAGTTTCAACATATGGTTCTTGAACCCACTGTGGACATCAGGAACAGGTACGAGGTCAAAATCAGTTGATGCTTTTTGCGTTGCAGCCTTGGCTGCCAAGTCAGCCTCCTCGTTGCCAGAGATACCTACATGACCAGGGACCCAGCAGAACATGATTTTGTAGCCTCTCGCATGAAGTTTTTTCCATGAAGAACTGAATGTCAATTACTAAATGGTGAGTAGAGAACATGACGTGGAGTGCCTGAAGTGCACTTAAACTATCTTTGAAACTATTCCGCATCTTTGTTTCATAATATATCTCAAAGCTTCTCGTATGGCATACATTTCAGCAGTAAAAACAGAACACATGTCATGAAGTCTGAAACCAACACTATTGTCGCCACAATAGTAAGCGCAACCACCTTCGAGCCGGTTTTAGATCCATCAGTGAAAATGAATTTACAGGTATGGTATTCGTGACAAATAGCTTGAAACTAGTTTTGAAAATTACATCTGATGTTGTGGACTTATTATATCGGCAAAAGTCGAAACAAATTTCAGGTTCCGGAAGTAGCCATGGAGGGTTTCGGCTCAAAACGAAACTCAATAGATTGGGTACATCAAAATTTAAAATTCTAAAAAGAACTCTACAAAGTAATCCGACAGGAAGGGTCGCCAAAGGTTTGGTATCGAAGTGACGGACAAATCTCTCATCAAAAAGAGCGTCATGAGATGTGTGGTTTCGCATTGCCCGGATCTTCAATACGTATCTGCCCAACAAGTAGTTCCGTCTTTCTGCGAGGGAAGTCATTCCTGCCTCAGCATAGAGGCTGAGGACGGGGCTCGTCCGAAATGCACCCAGCGCCAGCCGGAGACCACTGTGGTGGACTCAATAGATTGGGTACATCAAAATTTAAAATTCTAAAAAGATGTCTACAACGTAATCCGACAGGAAGGGTCGCCAAAGGTTTGGTATCGAAGTGACGGACAAATCTCTCATCAAAAAGAGCGTCATGAGATGGGTGGTTACGCATTGCCCGGATCTTCAATACGTATCTGCCCAACAAGTAGTTCCGTCTTTCTGCGAGGAAGGTCATTCCTGCCTCAGCATACAGGCTGAGGACGGGGCTCGTCCGAAATGCACCCAGCGCCAGCCGGAGACCACTGTGGTGGACAGTATCGAGAAGTTTCAAGATGGAATCACGGGCCGACGAGTAGACCCAACAGGCATAGTCCATTACGGACCTAACCAGTGAGCCATATATATGCAAAAGACTGTCCTGTCAGCACCCCATGAAGTGTTACTAAGAACTTTAAGGATGTTTAATTTCAACATACATCGTTTGCGCATTCTGTTACGTGGTATCTCCAATTTAGTTTAGTATCAAACTCCAAGCCATGAACGCGAACGTGTGGTTTAAATTCAGGTGCACACCGTTAAGGGTAAGACGTGGATCTACGTGCATATTCCGACTGCGACAAAAATGAATGCATTGTGTTTTATCGGCAGAAAATTTTGTGCCGCGTGCTCGGGCCCAATCACCGATGTTGTTCAATGCAATCTGTAGATGTCGTTCGGCAACGGAAATGTTGACCAAACTATAGAAAATCCCCAAGTCGTCGACGAATAAGTAGGACATGATGGACTTAGGTATGCACGAGGTGACACTGTTAATTGCGACTGCAAACAGGGGAACGGAAAGGACAGATCCTTGAGGAACTCCCGTTCGCAGTTCATATGGGTCTGATAAAATGTTATTTATCCGTACTTTAAATGTTCTATCATGAAGAAAGTTCTGTATGAACCTGGGCAAGTGACCTTTAAAATCCCACTCTTGAAGTTGTTGTAATATGGCGTAGCGCCACGTTGTGTCATATGCTTTCTCTATGTCAAAGAGTACACCTATTACGTGCTGTTTAGCCACATAACCTTCTTGGATGAAGGTTTCCAAACGTACGAGGTGGTCGATTGAACTCCGTTGCTGTCGAAATCCACACTGAACATTAGTAAGCAAGCCACGAGATTCCAATAGTCACATCAGGCGCTTATTGACCATCTTCTCAAACAATTTGCAGAAGCAACTAGTTAGAGATATGGGTCGATAAGAGCCGGGTAAGGTTTTGTCTTTACCTGGTTTCAAAAGCGGAATAAGAATAGCCCTACGCCAAACGTCAGGAAATCCGTCCGATAACCATAACGAATTTAGGAAGAGCAGAATAATCTCAAGAGATTGGTCAGTCAGGTGGATGAACATTTCATTGTGGAGCTTATCTTCGCCCGCGGCAGTTTTCCTTAAGGAGTTGATGGCAGTGCGCAATTCCCAAAACGTAAAAGGCCGATTGTAAATTTCAGTATTGTCGGAAGCAAATGTAAGCCGTTGTTGTTCGCTTCTTCGTTTCCGTTGAAGAAAGACTGCATCATAGCGAGCGTTGCTGCTTACCGAAGCAAAGTGACTGGCAATCACCGACACTACGTCATGCGGTGAAGTAACAAGCGCCCCATTGTCCAGGATGGCCGGAATAGAAGACATTGGGCGTCCGCAAATATGTGCAAACTGCAAACTGTGCTGCGCAAACTGTGCTGGAATTTGTATTATCGGTAATAGTGGAGACGTAGTCCCTCCACGAATTCTTCTTACTCTGTTTTATGATATAACGGGCCTTGGCCTTCAGGCGTTTGAAGGCTATCAAGTTCTCAGAAGTAGGGTATGTATTGAATTGTCTGTAAGCTTTTTTTCGGGCTTTTATTGCGTCTGCGCATTCTTCGTTCCACCATGGAACAGGTTGGTGACACTGGGAGGGAGCAGGGGGGTAGGTCGTTAAAGTGAGATTGATTGATTGGATATTGCTTAACGTCCTCATATTTATGCAATTTGGCTAATCGAGACGAAGGGAGGGACGTTAGGGATGACGCGGGGGGACAGGGGGTGGACAGGCCTTTGCGGGTCAGAACCAGCCACAAGCGTATGGGGAGGGAAGGGGTTCCCCCACGTCGCGGTCGTCTGTGTCATCATCCGTCTGTTTTGTCATTGTCGTCGCCGTCGGGGAGGTAGTCAAAGGGAAGGGGAAAGTTTCCCGACGACGACCCAGAGTTCGCTATTAGTTTCAGGGTGAGAAACTCCCCTAATCACGGGCCACACCTCGAGCAGGTTGCGAGTTGGACTTTGATGGCCCGCATAAGAATGAAGAGGAATCAATCCGCAAGATAAACGTTTATCGGGGTTTCGAACCCAAGAGAGTGTTGCACGGGGACAGTCAGAAAATTGACTCGGGAACAGACAGCAAAAACGTTCAGTGATTGATTGATTGGGTATTGCTGAACGTCTCATATTTATGCAACTTGGCTAATCGAAGAAGGGAGGGACGTAAGGGGTGCCGCGGGGGGACAAGGGGTGGACAGGCCTGTGCTGGTCAGAACCAGCCACAAGCGTATGGGGAGAGCAGGGGTTCCCCCACGTCGTGGTCGTCTCCGTCTGTGTCATCATCCGTCTGTGTTGTCATTGTCGTCGCTGTTGAAAATATCATTGAAGAATATAATCTTAATAATAAGATACTAGCTTGCTTACACATAACGCGTCCATCACTGAAAATCAGTTATATAACTGAGTGGGTAGACTCTAAATATAATTTATTTATTTCATTTTATTTCATTTAGCAGTAAGTTGGGTGAATACGGTGGTCGCAGTTCCACGGAAAGTCAACCCTTCCACAGTCTGGCTCAGACTCCTGCCTTAGTGTTCACGTGACTGGCCGAGCAAAGTAGCGCGAATATTGTGCTACAAAGTTGACCTGCAACTTAAAGAGCAGATGAACCTGGATTCATAATCACCCATGTGTTGCCTTGGTAGCTTACATTGTTATTGGAGAGTAGTTACTTGTTTTGATATCTTTATCATTATCAGTGCTATTTTATTCCAAATCACTACTATAAAAAATATGCATTTATCGGTGATGTTAAATGTGTATGCCAGTTCGCATGAAGTAATGTGAAAACCAAGTCTATGAATGAACCGTACCTAAATATTCCTATTTTGTGTGTGCCTTGAGTGGTCCTTGCTTGTACTAATTTGTAACAATTCAAAATGTGATATCTATTAGGATCAATTACGTAAAAGACTGAAAATAAATAAAGTTTTGATTTTATTTTCTAATGAAGTGTGTTATGTTTCATTGTTCCCGGTACTCGAATCCCTTTTCTTACCATTGTCCCATATTGTTAAATAGTATAGTATAGTAAATAAATGTAATATTAATATGTATATATATATTAATTTTAAGTTATAGATACGTAGGTCTAGGCCCTAATATTAAAGGTGGAAAATATATTATCTGATCACAAGGCCTAGACTAGAACGTGGGGTTTGCTGTAAATCGTATTGGAATACAATGCTATCACAAATGTGTAAAAACACTTAAAATGCATTGGTTTAGTGAAAATATTTGTAATGAACAATATACTTAATACTTTCATTACATAATTGGCCTAATTTTGGTTGATTTTGCATCTCTTACGATGTTATTTCCCAGTTCAAAGTGCTTTGCTTCTTGCTGCGATGCCTGCGGTCGAGATCTAGTTACGAAATAAAAGCCTAGGCCGAGAACTACATATGGTGTCGCCATCTGTGGAGACCTTGTTTAAGCAGTGTGTACATGCATAAGGGCACGTTTTTGCACACCACCCTGAACCGTCGTATTCTACGGAACGTTATGAGACATTCCCCAGCTAAATAGGAGAAGCATTGAATTATTTACTGTGATTGAAGAGTGAGCGCCGATAGCTCGTGAACGTAGGTGGGCGAGAACTGGATTGGATTAGATATTGCTTAACGTCTCAAATTTATGCAACTTGGCTAATCGAGACGAAGTGAGGGACATAAGGGATGACGCGGGGGGACAAGGGGTGGAAAGGCCTGTGCTGGTCAGAACCAGCCACAAGCGGATGGGGAGGGCAGGGGTTCCCCACGTCGTGGTCGTCTCCGTCTGTGTCATCATCGGTCCGTGTTGTCATTGTCGTCGCCGTCGTGGAGGTAGTCAAAGGGAAGGGAAAAGTTCCCCGACGAACGACGACACAGAGCTCGCCATTAGTTTCAGGGAGAAGAACTCCGCTAATCACGGGCCAAACCACGAGAAGGTTGCTAGTTGGAATTTGATGGCCCACCTTACTTTGAATTAATATGAAATGCTTGTGGTATTTTATCTGAAAACTAAGCTTCGACTTGCTTGTTGTTTCTAAATTCACTTTGCTAAATAGAACGTTGATTTCAGTCTACTACAAAGCTCCTTCCTCTATTTAAAAGTTTTCATGGTTATATAAAAATGATAAAACTTTGCAGCTGGCGTTTGTTGATCGACTTTGCTAAACAACTTGTACTAAGGTACTTATTACACATAGTCCCTAAAAAGGCAACACAATGGGATTGACAGGATGCTATGCTTGTTTAAAGTATCTTGTTTTTGGATATTGCTAAGGCTGCACAGGAGTACTATAATATCGGCGCCGATGCAGGTTTCCCCCCAAATTTTAGTGGAACCGGCCCCCAATTGTCATATCGGCATAATTTTTTTTTTTTCTTTTCACGATAAAAATTTTAAATTTTTGGACTTGTTTTGGGTTTAAAAAAGGC
>JAMZAV010003378.1:0-75333 GCA_024449915.1 Sweltsa coloradensis
AGCCAAAATAAAATTCGTTATTTTGAAAACCATTAACTTGGCTCAGCCAAAATGAAGTTGTCGTAACTTTTTTGTGTTGCTTGTGCAAAAATCGAAATTGGTTGTGCAAAATTGTGCAAAAAGTGTGCAAAATTCACAGCATATCGTACGTCATAATTTCATTGGTGGTTGAGCCAAGTTAATGTACCCTTTATTTCTGTAGGCCTATGTAACATTAATTATTTATTTGTACAATTTTGCAATGTTGTATGAGTCATGTATGTTCTATGTTCTATGACAATAAATAAATTTGTATATTAAAAAAAATAAAAAAAATAATAAAAATAAAAAAATAAGGACGCGTTAACCATTATGCGCTACTCTAGCACAATGATAGGCTAGGAAGGAAAGACCCATCGCTTTATCCAGCCTTAGGTAAGGGTACAGGAAAAGGCCTACTCAACACATGGCTCGCCCATCCGTCGAACAACGACTGTGGCGTTTTTCTAGTAGGTACGTATATTATTATAAATAATTATGTTGTTTTATGGCCAATATTACAAACTTCCATGTACAAGAAATCATAATACTTCTTTATGTTGCCTTTAATAAATTAATAAAATACAAAAACAAAAAACGAATCTTCTTTTATTGTGTATCCGATAAGTTACACGAGATTTAATTTTCCTAAACTACATTCTACTCTTGACATTATAATTTATTAAAGGTAAAGTAAGCTACCTAAGTGACTTCTATTAGATATAGTTAGGTTAAAGTGACGGTATACAGTGACCTATTAGCAAATGCTTTGAATACAAAATACCTTGTCGAGTGGAGCGTTCTGTCTAAATAGGTTTATTGCAGCTTCTGTGCAACACGATCTATTGACGCAGATAATAGATTGATGTTATCAGTATTTAAATCAACTTTATGAGAAATATCATCCAGTTTAGTAGAAAATGATGTGATAGTTTCCATCATTAATTTGTTCATTTCCAAGAGTTTATTTAGTTGAGTGTTCGAATTTTTCGTAATTTCGTCTTTCTTAATTTTCATCAACTTGCTCATTTCAACTTGCGGTTTGTTCAACTTGTTCATTAGTTCATCTAGTTGAGTGTTGATCTTATTAAAACTCACATTCGAATTCTTCGTTACTTCATCTTGCTTACGACTGTCATGTTTTGTTTTATCAAGTATGGCATTGTATGCTCTTTCCATTATAGACTGCATTAAGTTATTATGAAATCGATTTGGTTCATCAAATCGAATGAAGAGCGTGGGTTCTATTGCTGTGTTGATCATTGATGCGCTACAACGGAGACCAAACATATTATTTACGCTCAGTAGAAATGGATTGTAAAACGACAGAAGTTGTTCATAAGTACTCAGAAACTCCGCATGTTTCCGTAATCGGTCAACCTTTTTAACGTCCAAGATGGCTTTAGCTAACACAATGTTCATTATGACAATAACAACAATAAGTAAAAACATGAGAAATATAACTTTGGAAAATGCGATTGCAAGAGAGTCTTTATTGGCGTCGAATAACTGACTGTAGTCGAATTCAGATGTCATCATGACAATGGTTTTTAGAAATGCTTCAGATACGGAGTCAAATGGTTTTTCTCCATGAAACTCGACGAGAAATGTGGTCATAAAACCCAAGATTAAGAAGGTAAAAGAAATCATAATGACAAACAAGTTGGATGTGACTTCAAAGAACATGAGCATGTAAATACCGTAGGTAGGGATTCGGCTTATAAGCATCATGAATTCTAAGCAAAGGAGTAAAACGGCGCACATTGCAAGTTCGCGGGAGAATATTCCTTCTACATTTGTGAAAGGGTAAAACACAAGTATGCAAAGTAGAAGCATTTTCACCACCCAAGCCAATGATTTCAGATTAAAAAAAATCATTTCTTTTGAAAAGGTCCAGTGACAATAATACTTCGAATATCGGGTTTTGAAAATAAAATATAATATTTCGTGAGAAATGTAAACGATAAAGCCTATGGCCATTAACATAATCGAGGACCAGAATGGAAAGTTGGGTAGTTTTTCGTCACAGTGGAAAACCGTAATTACTAGAACATAAAACGGAATAACAAGTAACAGTAAGAATATGAGAATGAGGATAAAATAGAATCTCCGCATTCTCTCCCAATGGAGACGAAGAAAGGTTTGTACAACCGGATGCGTAAAGAGTTTTCCCTGGTCAACTTGATCGTCAGTCTGTACCAACGCATTGAGAACCTTCAATTGCCTCCAATTCTCCTCTACTTTAGGCAACAGTAGGCCTCTTCTGTAATTAAATTTAACTCCTTCCATATTGACTGTGATTGCAGAGTCCAGTATCTGCTCCAGAAAGATCACAGCACCCGGTACTCTGTTGATGAACACGTCCATAGCTGTGTTCTTACATTCACCACCTCTGTGAACACACTTTGCCGATAAGTCACAACCAGCATCTGTGACATCTTTTATCACTGTGCCGCGATTGTTAATACATGCCCAGTGGATTGGCATCATACCCATCGAATCCGGTTCATTTACAAGTGTGGGATCAGAGTTCAGAAGTACCTTTACAACTCTATCATGTCCTCTTAAAGCTGCCAATTGAAGAGGAGTAAATGGCTTTTTGTTTAAGGTGGCTTTTGCTCTTAAATCACATTTGTTTGCGACTAAAACATCCACACATTCGTGTAAATTATAAAACGCTGCCATGTGCAGGGGTGTTGCATCTTTAAGTCGTTTTGTTGAAACGGTGGCTTCTTTGAAGTTATCCATGCACTTTTTGTCTCGCTTGAACAAGCCCTTGAGTATCTTTGGCTGACGGGCCTGGACGGCTGCTAGGAGAACGTTGACGTTGTAGGTGCCATGTGTCAGGGTCAAGTCAGCCTTGGCATCAACCAGCGAAAACACAAGTTCGAAGTCTTTCTCATGTATGGCAATAAACAATGGCAAATTGTTGCATTTATCTCGTTCATTGATGATCTAAAAAAAACAAAATATCGATTAGATATTTTGGAAAAACTATATACATATTATAAATTATATCTCTGATATGAGGAAATATAAGAAAATAAACTTATTGATAAAAGAAAATTAAATTAAAAATTCATATTTAATTCCGATAATGTACATAATTTATATTAATATTTTCACCTTCTGTTCTGCATTGGAAGCAGAGACACTTTATAACAGAACTATGCAAAACCAACTAACCACATTATCACTATGCTTAGTTCCAATATAATTTAGTTAGGTACAGGGGTGTTTCTACCATTGACATCCACCGAAATATAGAAGCCTATAGAAATATAGGCCTAAGCCAAAATAACCGCAATGATAATTTATTTAATCGAATTGGAATTGGTTTGGAATAATTTCGATTGCATTATATCAGATAGAATTAAAAATAAATCAAAATAGTAAACATTGGATAATAAGAAAATATAAGATTGGATGATAAAAGTAGAGAAAAAAAGAACATTAGAAAATAAAACAGGAAATTGTGAAAAGAATAATATATTATTCGGTTATTACTCAGAAGAATAAGTACTAGGAAACGCTCAGTTAGACGCGTTGATAAGCGAGCACGTGCTATTATAGTACGTCTATAGCTATAATAGCTGCACCCACATTGCACATTTTTTTAAATTTTAAAATTTGCGACGTTCGCTGTCCACGAGGCCATGTTTCCAATATTATTTATTATTGCCAAGGTATTTGGGTAAACCTTTACTTTGTGGATAAAATCCACCGCCATCTAGAGGACCTTGACATCATTTCCTTGGGAACACTATTTTAACTCTTTGGTAACAAATAATACACTGCTTCCTCGATAGTATTTTGATTACTTTTAGGTGGCAGTGCATAGTGGCCAGAAACCTCGTGCGACTTTTCGTTGCCATGGTAACGTTACTTTTGTTATTATGTAATTTCCATCTACACTACTTATCGGAGAAAAATAAAATTAACATATTCGTGACCGGACGGACATTCTAAATGATTTGGCTATCTCAGATTTTGTCACCGGTTAGTTTAAAAAAAAAACTTTCGATTAACTTTAATGTAACTTTTTAACTTTTTGAACGATTTTGCCACAAAACTAATGGCATTCAATCGAGAACAAACCTTGCGGATGGTCAAAATTTCAACTCGATCCGAACCTCCGTTCGAACGTTATGGCGAGACATACAAACAAACAAACAAAACAAAACAAAACCAGTGACTATTTTTTCCGGCAGAGTCAAATGGAAACGCTCGCTTCGCTCGCTTAACAACAATGAAACTATGTTAATGTAACAGGTAATAGGTAACTATAGGAAACGCTCAGTTGGACGCGTTGATCAGCGAGCACGTGCTATAGCAAGACCCACAATGCACATTTTTTTAAAATTTTAAAATTTGCGACGTTCGCTGTCCACAGGGCCATGTTCCGATATCATTTATTATTGCCAAGGTATTTGGGTAAACCTGTATGTAAATCTTTACTTTGTGGATAAAATCCACCGCCATCTAGAGGACCTTGACTCATTGGGAAAAATATTTAAACTCTTTGGTGACAAATAATAGACTGCTTCCTCGAAAGTATTTTGATTACTTCTAGGTGGCAGTGCATTAGAAACTTCGCGCGTCTTTTCGTTGCCATGGCAACGTTACTTTTGTTATTATGTAATTTCCATCTACACTACTTATCGGATCAAACTAAAATTAACATATTCGTGACCGGACGGACATTCTAAATGATTTGGCTATCTCAGATTTTGTCGCCGGTTAGTTTGAAAAAAAACTTTCGATTAACTTAATGTAACTTTTTAACTTTTTGAACGATTTTGCCACAAATTAATGGCATTCAATCGAGAACAAAGCTTGCGGATGGTCAAAATTTCAACTCGATCCGAGCCTCCGTTCGAACGTTATGGCGAGACATAAAAAAAAACAAAAAAACAAAACAAAAAAACAAACGAAACGAGTGACAAATTTTTCCGGCAGAGTCAAATGGAAACGCTCGCTTAATAAATTTGAAAAAAAGCAAATATTTGGACATTTACAACACTGTCAAGTGTTAGCCATTGTATATTTGGATGAGCGAAGCGAAGACTTCAATTTCACTGACCCCCCAAAAAAATTTAGCTCCAATGTTTTTTGTTTTTTTTGTCTGTTTGTTAGCAGGATTCCGGGCAAACGGCATAAGCGATCTTGATGAAAATTGGAGAGGACCTTCGAAATCTCTAAACTTAGAGGTGTATTGTTTTTGGGTACAATCGAAGAAATATTTCTCATGAATATCGTACTTTTACGATTTTTTTCGATTTTTAGTGCGATATTTTCATGTCATTTGGGCCGATTCTGGCCAAACGGATGGGGCTACAACGTTCATATTATACATGGGCATTAAGGTTATGGTGATGTAGTACCTTTTGAAAGAAAAAGTTGAAAAATTAGCCAGAATCCATAGAAATTAATTATGGAAATCAATTTAATCCAGAAATGAACAATCCATGTCAGTCGGCTGAGTGAAGGAAGTTTAAAACACCGAAACGAATTCATTCATTCAGAGGCGAGCGAGCGAGCGAGAGAGATCTGGTACGTTACTTGTACGTACACCCGACTCCCAGTGTCCACGATGGTGGACAGTTTTGCTGCATGGATCAGGAGAGCAGACATGGCTAGGAGGTTGCTCTCTACGTAACTCTGCGCTCTCATAGCCGCAACCGCAACCGATGTACGGTTTCTAAGAAAATGCTTAGTGGGCGATGTTGATCTTATATTCTAAAAAGTAGTAGTAACAACAGATAAGGATCGAGGTTTGTCTTTCCGTTTTCAAGAACGAGAAACTCACAAAACGTCGTTTTATCTCGTGTAACGAGACTGGAGGGAACTACCTTCAGATAAGAAGTCACTCAACATCACAGCACTCAAATTTAATCAACTGTTTTAGACTACAAATATAAGTAAGAATCACACTAGCATTTTATTATCTTTATTAAACTAGGAAAACGCTCAGTTGGACGCGTTGATAAGCGAGCACGTGCTATAGCTAGACCCACATTGCACATTTTTTTTAAATTTAACTAGGAAAACGCTTAAGTCCCGCCGCGTTGTTGGATGAGCGTAATTGGTGCATTGAGCTTGCCATGTGTTATGCGAATTTTCTGTTGTTCTGTGGAAAAATCATTACTAAGTTGAATTCTTTTTAAATTAAATTAAATTAAATTAAATTAAATTAAAAAATTAACTTAAATTTTTTATTTATTAATCGTAGTTGTTAAAAAAAATCGTAAAATTGCGATTTTTATAAGAAATAATTTCTCGATTGCGCTAAAAATTTAACACTAATATATAAAATCATAAAATTAAGGTTCTGAGAAAAAATCATTACAATCGGATAAAGCATGTAGGTGTTATAAGTCAAAGAATTGTTTAAAAAAGAAAAAACCCGTAAAATTTCGATTTTATGATAAATATTTTTTCAATTGCGCTAAAATTTCACAAGAATATCTAAATTCATAAAATAAGGTTCTGTGCAAAAATCATTAAATCGAAAAGCATGTAGGTGTTATAAGTCAATGAAATTTTTAAAAAATCGAAAAAAATCGTAAAATTGCGATTTTCATGAGAAATAATTTTCCGATTGCGCTCAAAAACGTGGCAGTTCTAAGTTCAGAGATTTCGAAGCCTCCATAAAATTTCATCTCAATCGGAGTATCGGTTTAGCCGGAATCGTGCGGACAAACAGACAAAAATACAAAAAGAAAAAAAAAAAAAAAGAAAGAAAAAAAAAAAAAACATTCCGGAATTTTTTCTCCAGTGTAGTAGAATGGAATCTTCGCTTCGCTCGCTACGCTCATCCAAAAATTTACGACGTTCGCGTTTCCAATATTATTTATTATTGCCAAGGTATTTGGGTAAACCCGAGTGTAAACGGTCCTTTACTTTGTGGATAAAATCCACCGCCATCTAGAGGACCTTGACTCCTTGGGAAAAAAACATAAACTCTTGGTGACAAATAATAGACTGCTTCTCAAAAGTATTTAGATTTCTTCTAGGTGGCAGTGCATTAGAAACTTCGCGCGTCTTTTCGTTGCCATGGCAACGTTACTTTTGTTATAATGTAATTTCCATCTACACTACTTATCGGATCAAAATAAAATTAACATATTCGTGACCGGACGGACATTCTAAATGATTTGGCCATCTCAGATTTTGTCGCCGGTTAGTTTGAAAAAAAAACTTTCGATAAACTTTAATGTAACTTTTTAACTTTTTGAACGATTTTGCCACAAAACTAATGGCATTCAATCGAGAAACGAAGCTTGCGGATGGTCAAAATTTCAACTCGATCCGAGCCTCCGTTCGAACGTTATGGCGAGACATACAAACAAAAAAAACAAAAAACAAAACAAAAAACAAACAAACAAACAAACAAACCAGTGACTAATTTTTCCGGCAGAGTCAATGGAAAACGCTCGCTTCGCTCGCTTAACAACACCTTCATATCTTCTCCATATCTACATCTTTCATCAAAATAACATAATAAAACTACTACGGAAACTTTCCTAAATCCTTCTGAATGCAAATACTTTTACACGACCTGCATAAGACCGATTCTAGAATACTGTCCGACTATCATAAGCTCGGTTAAGTATAATCTATACAAATTTGAGTTAGCTTAAAACCGGGCTATACATATTATATTGAAGGGTGGTCTTAAACTAACAGAATATCGTAAACAGACTAGCTGATTTTGTTAGCAGTTCTCAGTTAACTTGTACCGGATCTCTGTTTAAAATTTCAGCGCGTTCAGCAATTCGACTGATTTTCGACGTACACACACACATACACACACACAGAATCACAGAATAAGCGCCGTTTGAGGTGAATTGTATCCTCAGTCGCTCCACTCCCTCGTCTAATTATTATTTTCTTCCAAATTCAAAACTTTTATCAAATTATATCAATCTTACCTTATGAATATCATCATGGTTGAGCAGTTCATGTATAATACCCCAGTCTTTATGTTTGTGTATGTGATGTAGAATAGTTGTTTCGTTGTTCATTTTAACTGTGATATCGGCCCCACTCTTAAGTAGGGTTTGAACCCCATGCGACCACTTGGTCTTCACAGCGATGTGCAGAGCTGTTTCACCCTCCCTGTTCTGTGTGTCTAGGCCGGTAGGCTTGTAGAGGGACACCAACACCTAGTGAAAACCACGTATGATACGCGTGTGGGAAAACACAACCCGCAAATTTAATATTAAGAAAGTTTTTAAACAAATTTGTTTGTAGCGGGTTGGATTAGCCTAGCAATTAGGTGTTGTATGATAGAGAAATTGAGTTTTGGCTCAAAATGATAACAGGACCCCTGAAAAAATTGCTTGGTGAGTTGGTTAGAAGGGGGTAAAATAGTGGGATTTGATGAGAGTTAAGAAAATAGAAATGAAACTTGAGACCTCCAAATTAAGAGATAGTATTTAAAATTTTAAAATGTCTGTATGTGTATGTACTCATGTGACCAGTGACCCTTAATCGCCAATTTAATGACTATGTTTGACGGATTAGCCTAGCAGTTATAGATTTTGTAATAAAGGTTTGATATTTGGCTGAAATACTCAAAAGATTTCTTCTAAAAATATTAACTTGAGCCAGCAGAAAATAGTCGACCGACTATTATGCTGATAGTGATGTTCTAGCCTTGAAGGAATCAAGGGAATGCCATTATCATTTTGTGTTAGTTGCCTTTCGCTTATGGATATTCTGATGAACGGATATACATCCGCCTGGCTAATATCCACATAATGTAATCCAATACATGAATTGTGTATACTTATAATAAATAATAAAATGAGTTCTTACCTTCAGTCAAGCGGAATAAGAGGGCAATACAAGAACAATTAGGGGTTTTTGTGGTAGAGGTCTGAATTTTGGACTGTATACTCAGAACAATATTCTAAGAAAATTGCCTCGAGGTGCCATGACAAAATTCGTCCGGGTTAAGGGGGTGGAAGGGGTTGAAATAATGGCATTTTTTTAAAAAATTCGCAAATTCAAATATCAAACTAAATTTAATCCTAAGATTACGAAATTAATACATATGAAGATAAAAGTTCAAAATTTAATTAAAAATATATATATATGTATTACCATATGTATATCTAACCAGATTTTACACCTTTGACTTTTATTAACAAATTTTCGCACTGTGCTGGAGGATTGGCCTACCAGACGTGGTTTTGTGATAGGGCCGTGAATTTTCCCTAAAATACTCAGAAGAATGTTCTCTAAAAAATGGCTCGAGGTGCCCTCAAAAAAGTTGCTTGCTTATAGGAGAAAAATGGGGTGTACTAAAAGGGGTTGATAACACTAAAATAAATAAATATGTATTCAAATATAATATTAAGGACGCCAAAATTTAAACATTTATTGTAGATTAAGATCTTAAGTTTAATTTAAAAATTAAAAATTTCACCATATATGTAAATCTGATCAGATTATGCGCCCTGACCACTTTTCATAAATTTACTCAATATTAACGAAAGTGTATCGTGTGACCACTTGTTTTGTCCCAAATTATTCCTATATTACGAATTAGGACGAAAAGAACATTTTAACACCTTGGGTTCATTTTACACAATGAACTTTGACCCCTATTTTTTACAAATTTACTCAAAAATAACGAAAGTTTATCGTGTGACCACTCGTTTAATCCCAAATTATGTCAATAATACGAATTAGGACGATTTTTTTTTGTAATACCTTGGGCATATTTTCACGCAATGGACTCTGATCCATTTTCTAACAATAAGCGTCAAATAGCCTATTTAGAGTAACCTAACAATTTGGTGGTTTTGTAGTCGAGTGTCAACACACCTATTAGATCAAAATAGTACATTCATGATGTGTGAATCATGTACTGTGAATACTGGCCGCTTTGCAAACGCTATTATAATATAGCCACGTTGATGGATGAGTCTTTTTTGGTCAATCGATCCTCCATTTTATATAGTCTTAATACTGTTTTCTTGTTATAAGTGTTTTGAATAAAAGATCAGTAAATTGGTAATAAGTTATATAAACTTGTCAAAATATCTTCTTTAAAAGCACAGTTATGGTGTTATACAAATAGGTACATTTATATTTTTTTTATTAGTGCACGGGAAGTCGTAGATTTGTTCCATAACACTTTCCGAATTTAATTTTCATTTAGATTTTTATTGAGTTATTTACACAAGGAATGTTCACAATAGCCGGGAACGAGGGCCCTGCAATGGTAACAGGAATATTGGTTATGATTTAACATTGCCTGTTAACTGTAACGATAAGGGGAAGCTATTGCCAGGCTATTATAGAGCAGCCCTAAATTGACAAATTATTTACGAGTATGTTACATGTGCGCGTTGTACGATTTAATAAAATGAAACTTAAATGTTGTAAACATTGGTATTTGAAAAGGTGATTGAAGCCCAAAAAAAATGTGCCCAAGGTGTTAAAAAAAATCGTCCTAATCCGTATTATTGACATAATTTGGGATTAAACGAGTGGTCATACTATACACTTTCGTTAATCTTGAGTAAATGTGTGAAAATGGTGTCAAAGTCCATTGTTGTGAAAATCTACCCAAGGTGTTAATAACTTAATTTCGCCCCTTATTCGTATTAAAGGCATAGTTTGAGACAAAACGAGTGGTCACACTATACACTTTCGTTAATCTTGAGTAAATGTGTGAAAATGGGTCAAAGTCCATTGTGTGAAAATGTACCCAAGGCATGGCAAAATGTTCTTAATGTCCTAATTCGTAACATTGGAATAATTTGGGACAAAACAAGTGGTCACACGATACACTTTCGTTATTTTTGAGTAAATTTGTAAAAAAAAGGGGTCAAAGTCCATTGCGTAAAAATGTACCCAAGGTGTTTAAAACTTATTTTCGTCCTAATTCGTATTATTGGCATAATTTGGGACAAAACGAGTGGTCACACTATACACTTTCGTTAATATTGAGTAAATTTATGAAAGTGGTCAGGGCGCATAATCTGATCAGATTTACATATATGGTGAAATTTTAATTTTTTAATTAAACTTAAGATCTTAATCTACAATAAATGTTAATTTGGCGTCCTTAATATTATATTTGAATACAGATTTATTTATTTTAGTGTTATCAACCCCTTTTAGTACACCCCATTTTTCTCCTATAAGCAAGCAACTTTTTTGAGGGCACCTCGAGCCATTTTTTAGAGAACATTCTTCTGAGTATTTTAGGGAAAATTCACGGCCCTATCACAAAACCCACGTCTGGTAGGCCAATCCTCCCAGCACAGTGCGAAAATTTGTTAATAAAAGTCATGGGTGTAAAATCTGCTTAGATATACATATATGGTAATATGTATTTTTTTTATTAAATTTTGGACTTTTATCTACAATATTTATTAATTTTGTAATATTAGGATTTTAAATTTAGTTTGATATTTGAATTTTCGAATTGTTAAAAATGCCATTATTTCAACCCCTTCCACCCCCTTAACCGGACGAATTTTGTCATGGGCACCTCGAGGCAATTTTCTTAGAATATTGTTCTGAGTAATACAGTCCAAAATTCAGACCTCTACCACAAAACCCTAATTGTTAGCCTTATCCGCCTAGCTACTTCAAGAGCTCCTCTTGACGTCTTCCGATCACCACGTGTAACGGGGTGTGGCCTGCCTTGTTTATCAGGAGTCTGTTGTATCCAGCCTTGAACAATTTCTCAATAGCTTCAGAACACTCCAGGTTCACAGCCACGTGCACGGGAGATTCACGATATTTGGCGTCGACTTTAGAGGAAGGTTCGCCTTTTTTGTCAAGCAGTGCTTCCATCACGCTAAGGAAACTGTAACAAACCAATATAACAACTATACATAATAAATTTACAATTTACGTGTCTGAAGGGACCAAAACGTATAGCTTATCCTTATATATATTTTTTGTATTTATTTAACGTCTATCCTATTCAGTTAAAACCGATTTTGAAAGGAAACAGTGTACGAAAGGTCTAAATCGAGAATAAAACCTAGTAATGAAAATATCACACTCAATTTTATTCTTGTCACTAGAAAAGGGCGGACTCAGAAGAAGACCGAAATAGAACACTTTTAAATTGTATTAAAATATCAATTAAGTTCAGTAATTTTGCAAGAAAAGATATACTGACATATTTCCGGAAAACCATTTTGCTGCCAACGCATTTGCCAAGGAGACAATTCAAGTAACATCCAATGTCACGTGTTTGTGGTCGTGGGAAAAGTGGGTACATAATTACTTATTTAAGAAAACAACGTACTAATTTTAAATTTTTAATTTGGTAACATCTATTCAGATCTACAATGCACCAACAATCCAGATGTTAAGAAGTTTACCGTCTCGGTAGCTTAGGGGTAAAGCACCCGACCGGAAATAAGGAGACCGGCAGTGCGATTCTGTAAAATAGTCGCTATGATAGCGATAGCGATCACGGTTGATATGAAATATCAATCGTAATAAATTATCGTTATCGACCTGATTCTGTAAAATAGTCGCTACGGCCGCCACTTATCGTATCTTGATAGCATAGCATAGCGACTTCTTTTTCATTCTCGTTATCATAGCGATCGCTATCATTTTTACAGAATCAGTCGACACGCAAAATTGTCGCTAAAGTGCCGGATAACGATCGTTATCTTCCATAACGATTTTACAGAATCAGACCGCGGGTTTCGACACCCCGCTGAGATTGATTTTTTAATTTCTGGATTGATTTCAATATTAAGCTTTTTAGAATGAATGTACGCTACCTTTCAACTGGAGAAGTGCGTTCTGGTGGGATATCCTCTCCTACTACATCCAACGGTGTCAGGTAGTTTCCATCTAGCGCATTGACTTCAGCACCTTCTTCTAAAAGCAACACAACACGCTCAGCGTCCAATCTTTGACAGGCCAAATGAAGATCAGTGCAATGAATCTGCTGATGTTCTACAGTGATAGACTTCGAGTTCTTCTGCTGCTTCTTCCTCTTCTTTTTCTTCTTCTTCTCTTCATCCTTCTCAATCTTGAGGTCTACTGGTTGTTGGGTTGTACTCGATTGTGGATCGACTGGAGTCGTCCGCCCGGCGTTTCCTTGGATATTACCGGGACTTTGGTTGGTGCATTTATTGGAAGGGTCTATGTCGATAATATGAGAGTATTTTACGTTGTCTTGATTCGGCATATTTCACACTTCCTAAAAAAAAATTGATTTGACTATCCTGTCTCAATCCCCGGAGGAAGTACTTTTCAAAATTCTGTCTATAATACCATAATAACAGCGTCATAGTCGCCTTCAAAAAAATTTAGTCAAATACGTCGATTTACTAAATTTTGTATTTGACATCGATGAACAATTGGAGGAATACGCGTACTGGATCGCGTGAAATATGTTAGCAGAACGCTAAGATAAGAAAGATTAGAATTAGAAATACACTTTTATAACATATTCCGTTTACATGGTTTAATTAGATAAGGATGGAAATTGCAAGTTATTGGTTGTAAGTGCGCGTTAGATGCGTGTAAGGGAAAATGACAAGTCTGCATATTTCGTGTTGGTCTTGACGGAACGTGAAAATACAATCAATCAAGAAGCTGAGATTAAAAAAATGTGCAGCAGCCTGTATAAAAAATAAGAGAAAATCATGTTTTGGGATCATCGTTTTGGGATCCACCAATATCACAAAATATATAGTATTTTATTGACCAATTATACAATATGAGTTAAATAATGTGTATTTGTGACAGATACAATGACCAGTCTAATAAACACTTTCTTCTAGACGGTTTCTGTAATAAAATACTACGTTCCTATTTAGAGCCCTCTGACTCAGTCACAAAACTGATTTTCAGTGCTGACTTTACCCGTTGTAGTACAAAAGACCGGGACCCAAAATTTTGCTTTCTACATTAACAATTTGAAATCTGTGATTTTTTAATTGAATTTTATGTATTTTTAATATTTTTTTTCTCGATCTTTTAGGAAAAATATACAGATTTTGGATTCCAAATTGACATCAATCAAAGTTTGGGGAAAAATCCAAATTTAAGTTTATTTTCAAAAACTAGATTTTTCTTTTCAAATTTACATGTTTTTCCTGTTTTTTACATGTTCAAATTGAATCTTTTACAGACAAACAAAATATCCGGGACATCCCGGAAATTAGTGTATTTTTTATGTTTTCATAAACAATTCGATTTTTAAATCATTACAAAAATCGTTCTAATCATTAGAATTTAGTGGGGAAAAATTCTACCAATTCCAAACAAAGCAGCTTTTTAGCCGGGTTAAAAGTATGAAAAACTGGTAGATATAACTGTGTAGCTTTTAAAAAGTGGTGGGAAATATGCGGAAATATGTATCCCACTAACCTATAAAGGGAAGCGACCAAGCCAACTCCGTTCGAAGTCGACGCCATCTACACGAGACATCTACATCTACGACGGAAACACCGACCAAACTAGTTGGCAACGGAAATATAACAGCTATTGTGTATGAGCGTCGCATCACGAAACCGTGTAAAAATGTGAGTCAAAGCGGATTTGCTCCTCCAAGTCGCTTCCAAAAGCGAATTGGATCGGAACCGTTTTGAGTAAATCCTATATGTATGCCTATTAGAGTATGCAATTGATTAGAACCAAAGAGTCTACATCCAATGCGCATTGAAGGTGCTTATTATTATGTTATATACATGCCATACGTTCGTCTTAAAAACTATAAAATGAACAGCTGATTTAAAAAACTGACGGTGGGCCCTACTTACTATACTTACGCAGTCACACGGACGCGCGAAAGTCTGAAGACGATGTCACTCTGGCGGTGTCTCAACTCGTACTCACCAAGATGACGCAATAGATAAGATGCCTGCCTGACACAACCACAACGAGAAAAGGATGCGATAATCCACTGGGTGTGTACGAATATCTCCCTGGAACCCGTAGCAGAAGACGGTTATCCTCAACGCTATCAAAGCGCCTTGTTGACAGCGTCCACCTGATCATCATGATCACCATTACGGAAAATGCAACATCACGGATCGTGAACGTGACGGTTGATCTTTTTTCTAAAATAAAATAAAATATATGTTCTGGTGCAATTATTAAATATGCGATTATGGAGGTTTATGGAGGAACTCGACTGGAGATCGAGCGAGCCCTGAGCATCTGGCTCGATTCGTTGTCAGGTGAATTTGTATGAAAATAGAGAAAGCGATCAGAAGATACTTTTATGAATTTATTTGATTGATTAAAGTGATGACTTGAAATCATTTCAATGTCCTAAGATTTAAAAAAAACATTACAAAAATACCAATATAACATATTAACACTTTCAAGAAACTTCTACTACTTTTGCAGACCGCCACCGCAGGTCTAAACTACAATCATCGTGCCTATATAATAATTGCGATAGTTTTATATTTCCATACCTGAAGTTTGGCAACCCTCATAATTTGTTTGCATACGGGATCGTCAGAGTCGTTTTCTGTTCCCTACCCTTTCATTTTTTTCAATTTTCATTTTATCCTTGTTTCCTTACTTAAATTTGCTTCAGTTTAATTTAGTAATTCAATTTTAATTAATTTACAGCAGCAGCCGCGTCGACAACGTAGATACCTACACATACCGACTTCTACTCGACAAGTGTTCCCATCTTGAGTGTAAAGAGCGCCACCATCTACTCTTTTAGTTATACTCTCACCCGCGAGTTTCAAAATGCCCCATACAATGTGTTATTCGAAAGTTTAACACAGGCTCAAAACAAGCAAAAGTTGAATCTGTAGTAACCCAGCATGTAACAAGCGTAGACACACCCCTAGGCTTGGATGAAATGAAACGTTTATACTGGGCGGGGCCACTGTTTACCATAGAGTTTGCTTCGGAAATGAGGTTAGCAAATACAGTGTGACCAATAAACTTCGTTCTACGAGATGTATACAATTATCTTACGTTGATTGTTATTTTATCATGTTTTCTTGGGTGGTTGACCTGAAAAATCTGCCCTCTTGTGAAGTGTGGATGTAAGGAGAGTAGGGAAGAAAAGTTCAACGAGTCAAACGATGATCGATTGTTGATATCGATATACATGCAAACGATTCGAAATCGATCAATGTTTTGAATCGATAAATGATCCGATACCGATCAATAACCAATAATCGTTAACAATTATATAATGCTTTAATCCTTAAATCTGATAATGGATGTATTATAGAAAGATAAAATATAGATAAGACGATATTTCAGTTTTTTTTAAACAAGAAAGCTATCGTAATAAATTAATGGGGAACGCAGAAAATTACGATTTCTCGATTGTCGGTCGATATAAGGTTAAATAATTTAAAAACAAATTTCGATACGATATGTTCTATTAATTTGGCATCGATATCGATCGGAAACAGCGAATTATTTGACATCCTGACTTAAAATGTAGGAATAATTCTCGTTGTGAAGTGTGAAACCTCAACAAATATTAATCTTGAGACATAGCTGCTGGTGGAAATTCCCAAATTTCGAAAAACTCAAAACATATATTCTTCAACATATTCCCTCATGGAAACTCACGTGCAAGCGATGAACTGAACCATCTTTATCGGTAGTTTGAACATCCTATTGGTGGCTGCATGCAAACTTTCTATGGGCGAACAACATATTTTTCTGAACTGATGGTCAACCATTATCGAAAGACTATAGTGCCGGAAAAAATATATAATAATGATCTTTTGATGATTTTTGTTGCTTAACGTCTCATAATAATGCACGAAAGCTATTCGAGACGATGATTAGTGATAGATAACGATGAAGGACAATTTTAAAAAAAACATGCTTGTGCGGGATTCGAACCTACGTCCTTGTAGAGCGATACGCTTGACGCTTCGGACCAGCACCCTATCAGTATGTGCCATGCCATCGCTCCGCAGACGGCATATGTAAAATGGTGTTGGGGATAATATGATGAGGATGACTGGCAATAATGGCGATTTGTGGAAATCAAAAACCCTACAAAAATTTTACTTATAGCATGTCATAAGTTATTTAAAAAAATCGTAAATATCAATAAATACTTTCAAATTTTGCATTCTATTAATTTATACCCCACTCCAGATAACACAAAGCTTTTTAAATTGTAACAATTGTAAAATTAATTCTAATGGCTTACTAGAAGATTGAAAAATAAATGGTAGCCGCCCTTCGTATAGGGGCTATCGAATGTCACACAAACATATCCTAGCAATTGACACATGTTCTCTCCATGAAAACATTACCTAACAAAATATGACTAATCGAAAAAATGAGTATTCAATAATTTTGGCCTGGCCTGTATTTCCACACATAACATAACATATACCAAGCAACCATTACGTGAAGTGAAAGTAACCCGACGGGCAGTTAGCTGATCTCGGTTCAAATATTGTTCGAATATTGTCGTCTGGAGCCCCACTCGCCTCCAGTTGCTGCAGCAGACAGATCGCTAACTCTGCTTACTGATCAGCAATATGTCATCGAACTACGCTCGTCTGGTCGTCTGCTCTGTCGCAGCGGCTGTGGTCTATCTTTGCAGCTGTCGCGCAGGGAGGGGCTATTGAGGTAGGTTGAACAAACTACAATCATTTATGATAATTAATGTGTATATTTTAGTTTTGATGACCTTGGTTTGGTGCACTGATAATGATATGTGTGTCATGAATGGATTAAGTCCTAGTTGTTACCCAAAGTGGGTGGTCCTTATCTACATATGGGTGATTAATTACATTCATTGATTTCAATGGACGTTTTTCAATTATATTCCTGTCGATTCATTTTGGTAGAGGGTCGTAATTAAAATACTTTATCACTTAGCCTTTTATGGGGTGTTTGTTAGTTTTGTTCGTCTCAACTAGATTGTCACTAATCAAGCAACCTATACATAGGATGACCATTAACAAGATAAAAAAAAAAACAATTAAATCAAACACAGCTATATGCATGTACCCCTTTTAAAAATGATCTACTCTGAAAAGCAAGCCTCTAAATTGGAGTCATGGTCACTGATTGGATACCGGTTACCGGCAAATATATCCAAAATATTCTTAAAGTCGAAAAAGTGAATTCTAGGATAAAAACCCAAAAAATATCGGTACTTTGGACTTTCTCTTACAACTCCTCATATCGTATAGGCGTAGACACCTGAATAGGGGCATGTTTGTTTGGTAAATGATCACCAATAAATAATCTTCAAAATTAAAACTGAATCAAAAATAAAATTGCATTGTTGACAGTTGACACTCATTTGTTATATTTCGTTATTAAATATTAAAATACTGAAATTATTTTTAAAATTTATTTTCATCTAGCTCTGAAGTAAATAAGGATGAAATAATACTAAATGTAAGAATTTAAATAGCTAATTTGTTTAAAATAAATAATTAAGTAATGCAAAGCAATTTCTTACAATTGTTAATCGAATCACCCACATGTTAGAATATTTCGTAAGTGTATTCAAATTTAACCTATGTATAATATGTTCAAATACACAATCTCTTTATGTACAAAATACCATTCTTGAGTTTACGTCCGTTTCCTAAAATAAGTGGAAGTCTAGATTTGTCTCACATTTTTAGCAAATGATATAAGATAAGATGCAATGTCAACGGCATCGTTGCTGTCAGATTGTGACTATACCTACATTACTGGTTAATTGATGTGAGAGTCGCCATCAGTCTGGGGAATAGGCCTCGGTTCGAGGCAGGACGTCGTAAACATATGGTGCAGGCCGGGCAAACAAGTCACTTTCTCTCAAAACGTCGGTATTTTTATTTTGAAAGTTAACAATTTAAAATAACCATATTTAGTTAGTTAAATTGAAGCAAGATTCTAAGCTAAACTGTGATTTCTAGAAACTTGAACGAGCATGCTGTTAACATACATCTCACTTATTTAGCTAGGGCGTATGGGGGAAGTGTACATCCAACATGTTTCAAGACAACAATCGTTTATTCACCATGTGCATTTTTCATTTGAAATAAATCAATCACTTTTTTGTAAATCGGTTAATTGACCAATTTCCTAAACCTATGTGTATATGTTATTATCTACCTTTTTCTATTATTTAATTTTGTTTTAATGGTTATACGTATAATAATCCATCCAAAGAACAATTTTTAAATTTTAGAACGGTTATCTCTGAGAAAATCATTCAACAAATTTAACGAAATTGACATAAATGCATATAACTAGCTTGCAGGCATCGGTCTAGTACACTGTGTAAGGCAATAAGGCAACGAATAGATGCACAACGCTATTGGTAATTGCATTTTGGTCCCTTCTTATCATCTACAAAAAACTGCCAAAATGTTTAACTTTTTATATTTATGTAAGTTTCCAAAACGAAAAAGTACAATGAATGCATATCCCGGGGCCATACAGTACCGCTTGGACATTCATTAAACTACTGATTGCCGATATAACGAAACTTACTCGAATAATTGACCTATTTCCTATTATGTAATGTAGCAACTGTGAACAAGTTGTAATAAACCAGTAAACTTATTTCATAAGCTAGTTACTTGTCGTGTGTTAATGCACGATAAAGTTGGACACGAGTTATAGCTAATTGTTTAATAACAGACACGGGTTTTCTTATATCATTGTCATGTCATCAACGTTATAAATCGCAGTGGTAATTTGCTCAGATTTGAAGGAAACGTATATAATCTCAAACGTACAGAATCATCGATGTATAAAATACTTTAAATGTAGATATAGTCCATTTCTCTTTCTTTTCAGTTGTTAGTTTAGTAGATATCTGAGGTCAAAATTTGTTAAATTTTAAATTTTTTTATGAAACGACATGAAATTGCTTTATGAATACAAAATTGTCATGCGGGCAATGATACACATTCTTTTGAGGGCAGGGAAGGAGAGATTTATGGCGACTTACTGATAATAAAAAACATTTTGAAGAAAATGTGATGTGATGTGTAGGCCTACATATAATTTTGGCAATATTTTGGATGTCTTTTGATAACATAATTATTTGCAAAGTAAGTGTTAAATTTAATTAAAATTTAATAAAATCGTGTGCATATTAAAACGAGAACAAACATGTTCAGTATAGTCCGCACCCGCCATAGGTGGGACATCTCTCCTATCCCCCCCCCCCCCCCCCCTCCCATCCCAATTTTTGTTCAGAACCAGATTTCAAATTCAAATTTAAAGTAAATTTAAACAAAATATGTGAAAAGACTTCTTGAACATGTTGAGCAAGGAATGTGACACAAATAAGGTACAAATATTGTTAACAATGCTGGATTTTGGACATAAAATTAACGATTATAACAAAACGATAATACATTGGACTTACACCAATAACTTGACAAATTTCCATTCGTCGACAACACGGATAGCAAAATGAGCTGAGAAAAAAAGTAGTGACATAATTTTGTTACTTTAATGAAGCACTTCCATGATCGACCTTGCTACTTTTAAGTTTTAACCCTAAACTTTTGCTATATCAAGAACTTAAAAGTACTGTTTTCATTTACGATCTTTATATTCACCTTCAATGGTTATTGGCCTGCAATGAATAACGACCATCTTATTTGACAATTGATTTATCATTCCATTTTCTAATTACTATTTCTACAAGTGATATTAATGTAATTATTAGTTGTCTCTTAGCAATACCAAGATGCATTTGTTGATATAAGTAATAATTAGATAAGTTACGTCATCGATATACAGAAAGTTATTACGGATACATTAAACAATTTTATATTACTATCTGAGACACGACAAATACAATACCTCCTTGATGCTGTACCAAACGTAGCCAGTGGCCTATGTCGTAATGAACTCTTTGCGTTCGACAGACTTGATCATTAGGCAATAATAATAACTTTTTGCAGCCCAGGGCAGCTAGCCCCACTAAGAGTGAGTTCATAAATATATGTGATATGTGTAAGTTGGAAAGAATGTTCAAGCTAAGGAATGTGTGGGTATCTATGTTCGTTGAATGAATAAAACCTAAAACAAACGTTGACTAATTAGAACAGTGCGTGGTTAGATTGTAGTTTACATTTATTTAGGTTTTATATCTGAATAACTAACTAAAGAGTAGTATTTATATATAATTTATAATATGCCATTGAGTATATAACCATAGGTTATGCAGATGAACATAAAAATTGGAAGACTAAAAAAATAAATGGGATAAATATTATTCAGGAACATCTAACTAAATTGGTAGGAATGCTTTTTTTTTACAAAACATAATTTATTAATATTGCACTGTATAATAAATATAAGGTGACATAAAAATAATAATTTTAAGATATCGTAATACAATTTGGTTTAGACTCAACTCAATGGTAAAACTACAAAATATATTTAACGGGTGAAATATTTGTGTATCGACTTGTTTTATGTTTTCGTGTAAAAGAGATTTCCCTTCGTCAGTTGAACGTTCTGGCAGCAAGAGACCTGAACGAATGTTATGTTTCAGAAGCGCCAGGCGCTTTACGGAGGCCACCAGCAGGTCCTTCTTCAGAAGCGTCCTCGCGAGCACGAGAAGCCCCAGGACCTGACGAAGATACCCGGCGTCCCCGGAGTGGACTACCCTCTGTTCCGCTCCGTGCCCCCCACCTCCTTCCACTGCAACGACGTCCCCGTGCACCCGGGCATGTACGCCAACGTCGAGACCGGATGCCAGGTATGTTATGCAACAACATAACTTGCTAATGAAAGGGGGGCAGGCTAACTAGTTTCTATCTACAAAAGGAAAAAATGTTGGAACAACCAAGACCCGAAAAAAATTGTCGAATTTAGTAATTTTCGAGCTAGGTCCCATCGGACAAAATCTCCACAAAAAATATTGGTTTGTTATTGATGTCCCGTGACCTTGGAGAATTTTGGCAAACCAAAATATATTGGCCATAATAATTGACGTACTCGCTTACCTTTTCTGTAACTTCATTGTTTTGTTTTTTGTAATTTGGAAAAGTGGTTCGGTTCAAAGAGGGTGTAATTACGGACGCATGTTTTTAGTGTTTGAGTGTATATTTGTGCTCAGTTCCAAGACATAATTTTCTGAAGGGCCATTTTAGATTGGTAATACGTGAAACAAAAAATTGGCAAGTTAAAGCCGATTTAAGAATTTCACCAAAACGCCAATTATCGCAAATTTCAGGATCAAAATGTTTAAACAATTCGTGTAAAATCACATTTAAAAGATACAATTTTTAAACCGTAATTTAAGTGGAATATTATGATATAGATTATGTGGTAAAAAGACTAAAAACTTTATTTTTGGGGTAATACTGGACACAAGAATATAGACGACAACTGTTTATTCGTACGGTATTATATATAAAACATGCAATTCTGAAGCATGGTGGTACCGGTCCGCGCTTTCAAACACCTGATGTTCTACGCCTGAAAGCAGGCCACTTGTCTGGCATCAGTGCACGACGGGTTGCCTACCTTCTCTCCACACTTTCTCGATAGGATTGGCCATTATTCTTGGGTCACGACGTTGGCACAGAATATAATTAAAAACCCCCACAGAAAATAAATTATGTGACTGAGTGGATAGACTAAATGCAATTTATTTAAAAATAAACTTTTATAGAACATGTAAATGTCTTAAAAATTAATTGAACTTAACACTGCTCTCATAGGTAGGAAATTATTTTCAATGAAGCAATATTTAAAAGAGTTTCACTGTTCTTATACTGGCTGACATTATGTTGATGTTGTTTTTTTGTCAATCATCGACCCGGCGCCTCCACCAAAACCATCAACGAGCTGCGAACCATTTCATGTTTGTGTAAAGTTGTTTGAATTTTTGTAAATAATGTCAGCCAGTCGAAGAAAAGTGAAACTTTTCGAAATATTAATACATAATAAAAAAAAACTCCCTACCTAAAAGCAGTATTGATCAATTAATTTTTAAATAAATAAATCTAGTTTGTTTTATTTAGGGAAATTCAAATATTATATTTTGTTGTGAATCCCTTTTCGATTTGCAACATTAAAAAAAAAAAATGAGGACGATATAATTTAAAATTTATTTCTTATTATAATTAAATCCCGTCACACTTTTCGTTGGTTATTTGACGTATTTGTTATAGAGGACTCAAATCACCTAGAGAATGCGCTAGTGTCGCGGGGGCGTAGCACCGTCATGGCCGCCGAGTGAGGATACCTTTGTAAACACCCATATGATCCTACACAAGCACAGTGTAAAATATAAGGCTTTGGGGAATAGAATAGGTATCATGTGGCTCATTATGAATTCAAAATCTAGTATTTATTTATTTAAAAGTATTTCTAGTATTTATATAGATTTATATCAGCATTTATAATTAAAATACCTACGGATATAGTCTGTCGGGCGCCTGTGAACGTAGACATTGATATAAACCGCTTATTTTTGTGGCCGTAGTATTATTCCAGAGTACAACGTTACAGAGTCCATCATACTTTGAAATAATATCAATATAATGACTAAATTTATTAATATCAAAGCAAAATATTTAGTTATGTTATATAATCTATAACAGGCCTAATATGGAATGTAATGCAATATTAGAGTAGCACACAGCGTTTCAATTCAAGCAACATAAAGCCACTCAAGCTTTGTGAAGAGTGAAGGCAATAAAGCAGTAAACAATAAACATTATGCGTTCCTAAATTATTAGAATGCAAAATAAAAAATTACTGGACAAAACACCAATATAAAAGAACATTGGGAATAACAAGTCAACATGGTCTTGTGCTCAATTTTCTCGGAATCATGGTAGCCCAGGTATTAAAATGCAATACTTAAATATTTTAACGTTATTCACCCACTCTTGAGGGGATTTGATTGTTTTATTGTGATTACGAAAATACCAATATAAATACCATAAACAAAAACAGGAATTGAACCCATGGTCTCCCTCTGGCCGGGCGCGGACTATATAACTGGGAGTGGTGATTTAATAATAATTTGATATTCACTATATTATAATATCAAAATGCACCAATAATTCAGCAACAATTCACTACCGCGGTCTCGGTGGTCTTTTGGGAGGCATGGTTCGATCCCCGGCCAAGGTTGGGTTTTGTAAATTTGGACTTAGCCCATTTATTGTGATATAATCTAGGGCTACTGATTGTTTTAAGCCAAAAATGAATTAGTCTTATCAACTAGGTATGAATTTAATATATTAATATGAAGACCACTCTTTATTAAGATCTCACTGAATTACCTAAGTGAGAGGGAATGTGTTTTGTTTCCGTAATTTCTTGTAGATTCCTTACACGAAATAACGAATCAGTGCATGTGTTCAGTCACTTATCTTCCAATAAGTGGCTTCAGCAAATATACACTCTAATGGCAAGTGGGTAGGTGGATTGTGGACAGATAATATTCAACGTACGAAATGTGTAACTAACAAAATAACAGTAGGTATAGTTGGTTAACCAGTCGGCGTTTGATTACGTTTTCAGTGTCTCCAATGCATTTTTTCACGGAATGAATTATGTTTCTGTTAAAATATGATGTTGAAGACTAGATTCCATGTAGGTGCTGTTGTTGTGTGCGCGATAGAACATCACAATACTTATCTCAATTAGTTAATTTCTTACGCGCGAGGATAGCATGTGTAGATTCTATCCTCACTAGCGCGTTTCCAGCGTTCGCCGCCAGAGTGGACATGAGAAGATGGAGCGCTCTATAAATACATAACCACACGATTACAATCAATCAATCAATCAATCAATCAATCAATCACAATCACACAACATTATGTGTTTAAGGGCTATGCTCGGTGTGATAGATATTCCTAATGATTGTACACATGATCATTGAACAATAAGAAAGAAAGAAAGAAAGAAAGAAGAAATCAATTTATTTCCTTTTTTGTGGAGTCTTTGAGCACAGTGGGTAAGACGAGAAGGGATAGAGTAAGAATCACGGACATTAGAGAAATGCTAGGTGTAGAGAAGTTAAGTGACAGGATAGGAAGGACACGGATGAGATAGTATGGACATATGAAACGAATGGGGGAAAATAGGATGCCCAAGAACATGCATGAAAGAAGGATTGAAGAAGGAAGAAGAAGATGCAGAAGACCAAGGAAGAGATGGAAGGACATCATAGCAAGAGACTTGGAGGCAAGAGAAGAGAGCTGAGAAGATGTGGGAAAGATATGATTGTGGCAGGATAGAGAGAAGTGGATTTTTTTTTTGCTAAACTCAAGCTGACCCTGCTAGAAGCAGGAAACGGCGATGGATAATGATGATGATTGTGAAGACTCGATCACAATGCGTCTCTATAAATGTCATCTCCTCAAAAAATACCACCCAAATATTAACATGTTGGTTCTCGTTTGAACCTTGCTGCCAGCTAGTTAAACCTGATATCTTCTTTTCGTAACTTGATGGTACTTGCTTTTAATGATTTTATCCTAACGTTAAAAAATATTATCATAATTATATTGATTTTATTTATTTTTATTTACCTGTTAAATGACAGGACGCAGGTACATACCTACGCCCTCTTTAGCCTATACTGTTTTAACAGTAGCATATGCCTAGATATTTAATCAAAATTAATGTAAAATTCACTACGAATCACAACTGCTATCAAATACATAATATAATATGTAGTATGGTAGTGGTAGTGTAATAGCACCTTTTATAGAAAGTCGATTATTTTCTATAATTAAACATAAATGCAACAGTAACCGAAATGTATGACATTACAAAAGCTATTTATAAGCATGTCTAATTGTATTTAATACACAATTACGTATTACATAAGAGACATGTGGAGGCGTGTCTAAATCGTGTCTAAGATAACCAACTCATAATAAACCAGGTGCCATTCTAATATGCACCTACCGTTTCTAGGGCACTCACTCGCACATGGAGCACATGCGCTTCGCTCCGGGCGAGTAGCAATGCCACCGTACTTTCGTTGCAGGAATGTTGCGAGTTGTGTAAACACTGCTTGATAGAGTAGAGTCTATGGTTATCCGCTGTGATGTCAATCGGCGCATTGTCTAGCTAGTCATTGTCTTTGCTACTTCCTATGTGAACATAGTTATGCATGCATGCGGGGACAATTATTATTAAGTCAGAGTTGTTTTATCTCCGTCGCTGGTCCCAACAATTAACACCTTAAGTGACGTGTGGGTCCTTTTTGACCTAATTAGTGAAACAATTTCAGTTACAGTTTAGTTATGCACAGTGCAATTATACATACAATTATAATATTAAAATTGTTTTTGTTATAGTGTATTTAGAATTGAAATGCTTTTAGACGGGTATGCCAGTTTTGACTATTTCCCGACTTTTCTAAAAATGTAATTTAAATTCGATCAATTCACCGCTCCAATTAAAAAGGAATTGAATCGATTTAAAAAGTGATAGGTGTTTCAACAATGTGTTAAAAAACTGGCATTTTTTTTAGATATTTTCGTTGGTCTGTTTTTAATATGTTAAATAAATGTTTTGTTGTGTTTAGGCCTATTTGATAATATTATTTTTAACATGAAACAACATTTTTACAATGTAAGGATATTGCGTAACAAGGGTAACAGGTACGAAAGTACTACAGACCAGATGCACTTTCAGTTGCATGTTGTATATTATATTAATATGAAAAAATGAATGCAAAATATTAATTTTAAAAATTTAAAAAAATAGTGTATAAAAAAATTAATAGTCTTTATGTTATCAATTAGTCGCACACGACCTAGTGTGGCAACTTAATTTAATGAAAACAGTCATCATTAGTACGGTGTTACAAGCCCAGGTAAACATTGTTCCTATGTTTCCTTATTACACACTTAAACTTCTCGTGAACGTCATACTCCGTAAATTAGCTGTAGTTTTACTCCAAAGTTTTTGTCCCTTTTGATCGTTGGATAAACATGTAATTTTGATTTTGGTGAGATTTCATTACTTCAATTCTTTACAGTTACTGTCGTCTTATCATTATATAATTAGTAGTGGCGAATATGATAAAATTATGGTAACTCATAAAACGAAATCTCTGCTTTATGAAAATTCGTTTATACATATATGGATTGTTGTAGGTTTTCACGGCCCGTCATAGGATAAAAACAAGAATCTTGGGTAAAATCGCGTTTCGAAAATAAGATGAACCAGGGCAGAACCTGGGCGTCTGCCCTGGTTCATCTTATTTTCTACGCGGTTTTACCCAAGATCCTTGTTTTTATCATATATATATAACGAAGCGTAGGTACGGAAGAGTTTGAACCTATGTGCTCTAATAGAAACTGTAGCAAAACACAACAAAACATGAATACATTTAGTTTGCATGTTCATTTCAATACACGTGTTATGTAAGTTAGCTAAACAATCTCACACTACATCTCGAAACATATTCCTGCTGTCGGGAAAGTTTTGGTTCACAATGAATTCTTGAATAATAATAAAACTTGCTATATATAATCTTCCCATCAATTAACCGTCAACACGCTTTTGTGAGCAATTAAATCAATTAGATATTTTAAGCGTAGTTTTCAGTGTTGCGATTGGTTTGTGTGTGAAATGCGTTCAGTGCGTAGGATGAAGTGTGCGAAAAACAAGAGCCTATATTGCTTGTGGCTTGAAAAAGGCAATGCCAAGCAAGATTTATTTTAAATTTAAGCATGTTTTTTTATTAAAACAAGCACAAGTACCCGAAAGAGGAGATAATCTATTAATCAACAAATTTTCGAAAAAGAATACACTCATAAAATAATTTGTATCCATCGTTCAAATCTCGTTGTTGGTGCAGGTATTTGTTTGTAAAGTTTGGGTTACTCTTGCCCTGGTTTTCCAAAAACGTTCATGGCATCCTTGTTGAAGGGCAGTGTCAACCAAAGATACCACATATCAATCGGAGGTCGTGTTCGGTTTTTATCGTGACACGTTACACACACACAGACGGACAGAAAGGGAGATTCCCTCCCTAATTCGTCAAATTAGAAATTTTATGATGCAAGCGAGCCAGAAGGTTGTAATTTAAAACAAAACGCGGCATCACGGAAGTTCAAAGTAAACACCCATAGGCCAACCACGGCAGTGTGGATTTTCTCTGCACACTTCTGCACTTACAAAATTTCAATCGAATAAAAAATTATTACCTTCAAATTGGAGCAACAATTAAACAACAAAACATATTATTCAACATCTCTTGAACAATTGATGTGAGCTGTGATATGAGCAATGAAGATATAATTTTCTTAATTTTGAGATTGCCATTTGCAACCTGTATAGTATACACATCCCCATGTGTTTTTATATTACGCGTCTGCAATTTCACACGACCTTTAAAAATAAATTACTTCAATGTAACCTTCCGGCAATCTATTCGCAACATATTTAATACTAATACGACGTGTGAGAAGTAACTTCGAAAGCATTGTTTTCACTTGAGACATTTTGCTGCTCACGGCAGTAAAATAAATACTGGGCTTGGGCGAGGCATCCACGAGGTATTCTGATAAACAACAACAACCGTTGAGACGCATTCTTGTGGTCTACCACTGAAAGTGTGGGATGAAATTGCTAGTGCCCTTGGTAAAAATCGTATTGAAATGTTTTATTGGTGGAATCTAATTCCTTGCCAAAATGATATTCAAATCAATACCGGATATATAGAAGGGGTTTGAATTATAGCAATCCAGATTAGACCTTCGATGCGTCATTACCCACGGGCCATACAGGCAAGTTGAAAATGAGAGGATTTTTTAAATTTTTGCAGATGATAAAACCATCGTCTAGTATTTAAAACTAAATGCATCCAAAAGTTTTATAATAATATTATCAATACTTATTTCCACCAATGTCGGATGAGTGGTGTTCTTCACACCGAAATCTAGGGCACGAAACAATTTTTACCGAGGTTGTCGGAATCAGCGTTTCTTCATCATCTTCCCCGCTGTAAACTTGCATATAGGCCATTTCAGTCGTTGGGCTTTTGGGTAGTCGTGAAGAGAATGTCCAAGGGCTGCTTTAGAACACGCAATCCATATTGCAACTGAAGGAAACCCTAAACAAATATTTCACAGAGGTATTGTCTGTCGGTGGTTGGTATCGAGCCGAGAACCCCCCGAATGAGAGCCTCGTGCGTTACGCTTGTACGTCATTATGTAGGTATTACTGCTTGTAACTAAAACATTTAAGGCTAGATAAAATCAAAGTCAATATGTAGTATATTGGCACGTAAAAAAGTTGTGTTGTAACGGAATTATTGAAGAGGTGTACGCTGAATGTATCCTATGAACAAGGCCTATAATATTTTTTTCTTTTCGTGTTTTTGACGAGTTTTTTTCTTTCTTTTCCCCCCTTTTTACATTTGCTTAATTAATTAATTGCATTTAATATCCTTTTTGAATATTTTACCAAAATTATTGTGTTTTAATACATTGTTGTTGTAATAATAGTATTTCAAATATTTACATAAGTTCATTGTTGTGTCTGCATCTGTGTAATTAGATTTATTTAGTTGTCGTCCTTTGTAAATCAGTTTTTGAATAGGATAGACGTTAAAAAATAAAATAAAATATAATATAATGTGAATGTAATTAAGTATCAAGATTAAAGAATTTTAATTTGCTTTCGCATGTTTCTTGAACTCTTACATACTCTAGTGGCCTCTATGTATTTAACACACTTGACACACGCTATTTTCTCACCTCACTTGTCTCTCCTCGTAATCACGAACACCACCACTTGGGTAATTAGGCAATATAACCATGTCCCCACGCTTAACTGTTAGCTTCATATAATTTTCAGATTATAAACAAAAGAAAAGAGATGCATGTTGTCACCTTGTGCAGTGTGCAACTGCACGATGGCTGCATGATCTTATGTCAGATGTTGCCCCGGGTTGGAGTAGCTTGAAACATCTTACTCTTATTACACTTTAATGTCAGACACCAGAGTTGGTTACATCCATAATGCAAAGGTTCAAATTTTCCGAATTTAGATTATATTATACGAACTTTGTGTCAACGTAAAAAATAAATACTTGTACTTAATATTGATCAATACACTTTATTTATTGTTTTTTAGCTTATAGAACAAAGAAAGACAAAAAAATCATTTGTGCAACAAATAAAAATAACACACAAAATATTACAAAATAATAATCATTATTTTATACGAGTATTTTCCATGCAAGTATATTCCCAAAATAACAATAACAAATATAACAATTGGTGCGAAACACGAAGAAGCGACAAATTTGTTATTCGACTTGCATTATGAAACAATGCCACGAACGGATTAAATATTATGTATCTCGTACCCAAAGATGTCCAGAAGAATTCCCACGATAATCTTCTTCCTTCCTGATGACCTTTCACCTTCATCGTGTTCTCAACACATTTCCAAGGTCGTAAGTATTTGTTTTTAAAATTGAAAGTTAATTAGCATCCTGATAATTAATTAGTAATAATGATTTGCCGGCCCAAGAGTTACGCACAGACGCAGGTGATCTTACATCATTGGGAAGGTAGTCTTGAGAACAAGCTCAGAGCCTTCCTCGTGTTACGGAAAGTTACGCCTGCTCTGGACTTTGAACCTGATGGGAACTCAAATGAGCAACTTTGATTGGGAAGTAAAGCGGTAATGAAATCGACCACGCGCTCCAATTAACGTGGCGTTTGGGAATTATAACTATTGAGCGACATTCCAACTTAATTTGTATTGGAATGATATTTATTTCTGAGACTAGAATAGCTGACAATAGTCTGTATATTGTATACAGTTCAAAACAGATCAGTAATTTAGTTATGACATAATTATTTATGTACACAATTTACAAAACTCACTTTGAAATGATATATGCAGAATTAGTATTGAGCATTTAAACAATTACACTGTTTTCGAACGAAACTAAACAAACAAAGGTAATATTATGTATAATTGACATTTACAATCGTATGTTGTAAGTTTATTGAGCGACATGCCAAGATTATTAGAACAGTCTGTATATTATGTAATATTATATTATAGTACAGTCATATAGTAGGCCTACATGTGTAACATCCGTACGTTCATATAAATAGGTGCACATTTTACAAAATACCAGTTTGGAATGATCTATGCAGAATTAGTAGTTAGCTTATTACAGTCCTGCAAACGAAAAAAAAAAAAAAAAAAAAACAAACAATATACCTAGTTCATACTATATACACGTACATATAAGTAGGTTCACATTTTACAAAAAATGCTCTTTTGGAATAGTCTATGTACAATTAGTATTTAGCATTCAACTAATTGCAGTCCTGCACAATGAAAAGAAAAAAAACAAAACAAGGCTGATGTATCTACTGACATTCCTGTGTTGCAGGCCATGTAGGGTAAGTCGGCATGTAGCATTTAATGCTAAAACAAATGTTAGTCAAAATAAATAATCCTTCGGGAAAGGGAGTTACTTGAAAACGCTAGAACAAGCTACAAACACACACTCTCGTTTAGAGGTAAGCAACATACTCAGGGTAAAACTCATTGTCCATGTACTTGACAAACACTCTGCCTCCCCAACCAGTAGTTGTATCACAAGAATCTCTTGGTATTTCTGTGCTGTCGTCTGCGTCATCTGTCTCCTGGCCTACGAGGACTTTGGCTAGAATTGCAGCACCATTACGTGTGCTATAAAATAGAGCGTGATTCAAATCAGGAGAAAAGCATACTCCTTGTCCAAATTTAGCACGTGATGCACGGCGCCAATCGAAATTGTCAGTGGCAATGGAGTCTATGAGGGCTGGACTTGTAACATGCCACAACTTTTGTTCAACAGTGTAAATATTACGTACCTTACATTCTTCTTTCTTCAGCTGATACATACCCCACAAGTACGGATTCTCCACTCGACAAATCCGGGTAGGGATGTTTCTACCCATTATGGAAACGATGTCTACGTACTCTGAAGAATGATCGTCTAGTTCAACAAGCTCCATTTCCTCCCTCGATGGGTTGTCCCAGTTGCTAGGCAACGAATCACGCACAGAATTCAGAATGCTTGACATATTGTGGTCCACTCCTAAAACAAAATTCGTTTTTAAAGTCGATCTACTCAGTGACAGAACTGATTTTCAGTGGTGGAGGTGATTTTTTAAATGGACCAAGCTAACCTTTGGCGACAAGCAACCGATATTTTAAACAGGAAACTCTGACCAAACTAGATGGGCACGATCCACCCGCGGGCGACGCTAGAATCACCATGGCTTATTCGAGCAACTTTAGTATTTTGAATGTACTTTGTTACTAACACGGCTCTAAAACCAGCGTTCACAGATAACCAACCAAAGAATAGACGGATTTACGTATAAAATATAAGTTAAAAAACTTCTGCCCGAAATAAGATTTGTATTCGGGAAGGGGGAATTGGAAGCAGGGACTCAAATGCCTGGATCAAACTTTTCTTCAAGCGAATCAACCATAGAGAACTGGTGTATCTTTATCATCTGTCTATGCCCAGTAAACGTTAAGAAATTTTGGATGAATTGAACAAAAGTAGTGAAATGTTTCGTTGACAATATTATATCAACTGAACAGTTCTATACTGAAACAAATCAAACGAATTGTAATTGTTCTTAAAAATTAATAATCTCATATACAATACAATTTCACCATTGATAAGAGAACCGAGAACGGATGAACAATCACACAAATCAATCCATCGAGTTAAAAAAAAAAACACGCAATTATCAACAAGGCTGATTCGGAACAGCCTTATAGAATGATTTATTTTGTGCCTCGTTGCTAGGACGAATCCAAATTCACCACTTACATATTCCTAAGTCTAGAATGATGGACTAACGTCCAAAGCAGAAGTTTAAAAACTTTACACCAGACTAACAAAAAAAGGCTTGACGACTGCCTCCCGGATGTACTGCTGTACAAAGATAGTACAATGTGCAACTGTGTAGCTTATCTCTTGTCGTGGCCATATTTTTAACAACGTAATGCGGAGGGAACGCGAGGAGGAAATAGGAGTTATCGTATCTGCTGAGGAAGTTTACGATTCTTATCTAAACCAGTGATAAAATATGCACCAGACACAACAAAACACAAGGTAGACAACACGGGTCGAGGCAGTATTACTAATAAGAATGTAATAGACGTACCAATACGTTGAAAGGCGGAATAGAATATTTGAAAAACATTATCCAGTTAATAATATCCATGTTTACATTGATGAGATTTTTTTTAAAAAATGGGTCTAGGTGTGCCAAAAATAATCAGTAAATTAGCAATTCTAGAAAAACATTCTTTGTGTCTTTTGTCACTTGTCAGCATTAATGTAAATGGAGAAAGGCAAGCCCATTGCAGTTGAGAATAAGAGATTTAAATTCAATCATCTTTGTTATTTAGTAACTAATTATATAAGCTCTATACTGCCACAACTTATATGTTATTGATAAAGTGAATGTACTTTATTTTGTGGCAAATCAACATGATAGGTATCTAGTTTCCCAAAGTGCCAATTACATGGAAAGTGTGTAGTTTCTTTGAAAGTTTGTTTGTACTTTGTAGTATTATAATTTGTGTATTATAGGCCTATAAATGCATGTATCGGTGCAGAGTTAACTTAATTTCTATCAGCTTTTTCTCTAATGATGGATTATTAGCTGCAACTATAAGACTTGAACAAGGCGTATTGTAGAAAGAAGAATGAATCCTTTCACCCGTTAAAGAACATCATTATTGCGTTTCTTACAACTAGGCTTAGTTATGCTCCAGAATATAGTCATGTTGGTATAATTGTTCATGACGAATGAAAATGTTGTTAAAATAGTGTTTTTAGTTATGAAAACCGTTGAATGGATTTCGTTTGGCTCACATTGTAGAGCTAAAGCATACCCCTTCACTATGGTAACTTTTAAGTCATACAAAGTAATTCAATTCATGATGCTAATTAAGGTTAATTGCTAATTATTTCGAGTGCCTTTAAAGCATAGATACAACAGCCCTTAGCAGAACAATATGCAAACAACTAGTACATTTTGTTAAAGCTTTGAACAATTATCAACATAATTCGTATGGGCAGTATTTTCAGTATGTATGCCTATACGGACATGTTCAATGTCCTCTAGCATTACCTCTATCCTCACACTCAAAACATTTTATTTTCTATCCAAGCAAGTGCAATAACTGTATAAAGTATGCATTGTAACAATATATGAATATAAAATATAAAATATATAGAATAAATATGTACGAATTTGTAAAAGTATATTTTACAATTCGAATAATAACCCTAGATACAAACAAGAATTTTTCATCGAAAAAGAAATAAATCTTTTAATGAACTAACATTACATTGTAATAAGAAACAATAACAATAAAGACTAAAACAACTAGTGCAACGTGGTCATGGTAGAAGCTAGAAAGAATGTCCAGAATTATTATATTCGTTCTATGGGGCTACTTTTGGTGATATGGTCAATTTCAATTCCATAAAACGATTCGTGTTCTTGTATTATAACTAAAATTAATTTGATTTAATGTGTATATTATATTATTTTTGACGATTATCAACCTTTGAATAAATATAATATTATAGTAGAGGTGGAATTATATAGTGGAAAATTAAATATCGTGCTGCTTGCTTGTTTTGAGGAATGTTTTAAAATGGTTAAATAATTTTTTGAATTAATAATTAATATTGTCACTCATTTTTAATAACAATCTGTTGTGTTCCTTCAGGCTTACCACGTGTGCCACGACGGGCGCGAGGGATCACAGGGAGCCTCCTTCCTCTGCTCCAACGGGACCTTGTTCAACCAGAAGGAATTCACCTGCGACTGGTGGTACAACGTCAACTGTGCCGAGGCCCCACAGTTCTACAGGTAAGTTCGGTTGATAGCTACCAGGTTGTAGAACCGAATAGTTAATTCAAGACAGACACGAGCAGGGAAATATAATCTTATCGAAATATCGAAAACTACTAAATCAACAGATTTCCTATGAAGAATACAGAGATAAAATTTTCTCCAGCACTCAAATCTCAATGGTGTAGGCGCCGGGTTGATTGAATTTCCCAAAATGATTGCTTCACTCCTGACTCCAAGAGTTCCTCAAAAAAGTTCAATGCAAAAAAAAACGAAAAAAATCGTGTGTCAATCAGGGGATCATGTTCTGTTTTTATCGTGAGAAAAGATACACGCACAGACAGGCAGGCAGGCGGACTAACAGAAGGACGTAAGGGGACTGCTCTGCTCCTTCATTAATTTGATATTGCTTACGAAATTCATCTTTGTCTTGCTTATTTATATTATATTATTCACCAATGTAATAATAGGTATCGTTTGGTTTGCTTGTATTCTGTATAGTCTGTGCTTATAACTTCGCTACGAGTATTATAGTACTATGTTTTCTTATATTATTATGGTTTTTTTTATGCATCATGTCTCCTTGATTGGAATTTATATTTAATTTTCTACTGCGTTGTCCACACACAGGGTGTTACCCTATGTGGGCTTCTTTTTTTCTCACGAGAAAGTTATTGAGCAGTGTATTGTAATGTATTGTATTTGTTATATTGCAAGGTAAATGGTTTAATGTATGTAAAAAAGAATAACATTTATTGAAATTGAAATTGAATTGATTGGTTTGAGATTTTGCTGTGATTTTTCTAAAATTATATTTTCCCTTCATAGGGGCCTATCGAAAATTTCCATAAATAATATACAACTACATTTAATTGGTAGAATAGTAAAGTAGGAATTTGATACCGGTACTTCTTCATAATATTTAAAATGCGATCTGCATATTATTATACGTGTTTGATTGCCTTGATTAATGTCCAATTACACACGAAGAATTGACACAGCCACGTACTACTAATTAAGCTTCCTTTTAAATAAATAATTAATTTTAGGATGATGATATTCATTTTAAGACAACCACTTTCTACGAGAATAGTTAATTCTCTTTGGATCTCCATATTGTAATCATTGTCAGGAAACTCGTATATCTTCCGTTCAACTATTTCAATCGCGGTTGCAAAATGTTGTTCATAAATACGGTTTTAACGTTTGAGATCCGCCCAATTAGGCTCACATGAAATTCCTCATCTTCGTTGCAGCACTGAGTCAATTAACAAGAGATTAACATGATGTAAAACAAAGTGAGGCTCACACTTCTTATGTCGGCTTACTCAACGTTTACCACTAATTTGGAGTTACTTGGGGCGATGGTTGCAGCTCTAAACCGACGTGTCCTAAAATACAATTGCTAAAATTATTTACTGATATATTTAAATATGTATTTACACTTCATAAAAACAGCTTAGCAAGCAATGCGAGCTTCATTGTGACAAAATTAAATATAGATCCTCTTATTCCTAGTGTGTAACAGTGTAGTAGCTAATTAACAGCATATGCGATCTTGATGAAAATTGAAGGGGATATTTGAAAATCTTTAAACTTAGATCTGCCACGTTTTTGGGTACAACCGAAGAAATATTTTTCATGAAAATCGTACTTTTACGATTTTTTCCGACTTAAAATGCGATATTTTCGTGATATTTGGCCCGCGACCGGACGAATGACTACTCCGATCTTAATGAAACTTTATGGGAACGTTTGAAATCACTGAGCTTAGATTATGTTATGATTTTAGGGGCAACCAAAGAAATATTTCTTGTAGAAATCGTAATTTTAGTGCAACGATAATCAACCATAAAAGCTCATCCATCAACGCGACTGGAAAAAGCGTTAGGGAAGCGGCCTAGTAAATAAAATAAAACTACAGCTATATTTAATGAACAATTTATAGCACGAAAAATCGTGTGGTAAGGTTATCAATATGTCAACTTTGTATCCAAGTCGAGGGACCTAATCCTTATTAGCGATTGAAGAAAACCTTTAGTGTCAGGATTACCAGTGACAGGTATAGAACCCGAGGCCTCCCGAATGAGAGTCTTGCGCGTTACGTCAGAGCTACGTCTACCGGTTGAGTATATTATTTATACTAGGAAAATGCTAAAGTCCCGTCGCGTTGTTGAGCGAGCACCGGTACGTGCAACACGACCCGAGTACGACATTCCCATAATGTTACATACCAATAAGTCTTTAAGAGCTTGACCGATTTAGCTGAAAATTTGTAAAATAGAAGAGAATGTTGTACTTATTGACCCTGCAAAATTTCATAACGATCGGAACATTTTTATTTTTTTATTTTTTTATTTTTTATTTTTTATAACCAACGATCGGATTTTGTTCAAAAACTATACAGCAACCCGCCTAGGTGGTATGTACATGTGTGCAAAATTTCAGGTCGATCAGAGAAACGGTGCGACCATGTACCGAAGCAGTAACAGAAAAAAACCCAGACATTCGAGCCATAAGGGCCAAGTGGAGACGCTCGCTACGCTCGCTCAATCACATCTCCTATAACTAGACTTTATTTGCTTCCAGCCTGAACGCTGATCCCCTGAAGAACCCTTACGCACCCAAGCCTAAGAAAGAGCTGCACACTGAGCTGCTGCACCCCGAGCAGCTGCATCAGAACCAGCAATACTACGTCCAGAAGAAATAAGAACCTCCGCAAGATATCATTTATTTAAAACGTGTAAATAACAGTTTAAACAATCAACTTCACTTCATTATTGACAAGATATTAATTTGTCTTTTATATTTTTTTAAAGTTGGTTCACAAAGTTATAACGTGACGATTCACTCATTCATGTTTGATAAATCAATAAATTATTTGTATAAAATATTTTAAATATCTGCATTAAACAATGTGTTATTGTTATCATCAATCCTAGGCACTTTTTATTCGGCTCAAGTAACCATATCATCAACATACTTTATATGCATTGCAGTTACTACAATAATGAGTATAATATTAAATTTAAAGGTAAATTGAGAGTTTTATTCATTCGATTAACTGTGTTAGATAACAATAAATTCACATTGATACATAGTATTTAATCATACATCGGATAAGGACGAAAAAATCAAACGCACCAGGGGCTAACACTGAAATAATTTCGAATTTTACTCATAGAATTGTATTTTGTAAAAAATTAAGATAACAAAGTATGGCTTCTTGTATGGTACATTTTGCATACGTTTCATAAAATTGTCCAATGCGTCACTCATAAATGTGACAAGATTTTAGAAGAAGGAAATAATGATTAAATTTTTGTGTGTAGTAAAGAATTATTTATAGAGTAAAGCAACTTCTTAAACATTATATTCACAGGCACAAGTAGTTGAGAACATATTATTTGATTTCTATACGATAGTATGACATAATTTCCCGTGCGAAATCCGAAATTCAACCATGAAGTTATTTCTCTAGAAAGGTAAGTCTGCCCGTTATTTTACTAATTAGTTATCAACTTATCATTCATCCTATACTTTTACTCAAGAGAAAAAGTGTGTACGTGCAGGGTAAGAATTTAAAAAATTCTTATGCTAAAGTCTTATTACACTAATATCAAAACTTAATTTCTATAAATAGGTTAAGGTAATATACTTTTTAATATTGTTCTAAGATAACTACATTTTATCTATCCTTATGCCGCTACAACCTTGCTGTTTGCCAATTAATAAATGCACACCATTTACATAATTCTTTAGTAGGTATTTATCACAAATATATGAAGAAAACGCTTCTTTACGCACAATGCAGCGCAATAATCGTGACGAGAAGATTAAACAAAAAACTTGGAATGCAAGTGATTAATAACATCGCACTGTAATAATACAAAGTGCGTTAAATAGTTTTTTACAATCACTTTCTCAAGTGAAGAAGAATAATTGAAAATCCTGAAGGTTTCATTATATTCTCTTTAAGGTATAATTGCCGTTATAACATTGCACTTTTTATTTGAAAATAAAACTAATGGAACATGCAGGTAAATATATAGCTGCGGTTGTACTGTGCCAAATGTTTGTATCATATTTAATAATTTATTTCTGTTAGTCGAATAAAAGTGAAACCTTCCGAAATATGGCAGAATAAAACCACATAGTAACGGCGGAAAGATTTATCTTATTTATTGCCACCAACAACAGAGCAAGAGTAATGTAGACTTTTACATTAAATTAATTAAATACTAAAGCGAAAAAATAAACAAGATATCAAAATATCAAACATCATCTAAATAGGTCAACTTCAACTTCAAATTAAAAACTATGAAGATTTCAATGTTATTCAACGTCAAGAACATTTGAAGAGAAACTTTTTAAAACATTGAAAATTTAGATGATTTATGTCAAGATCTGGATGGATGACAACTAATTGGTTATACGTATGTTGGATCAGATTAACAGGCGAATTACTAAAAATGTCTAGTCTGCTTCTTAGCAGATGGAAAGTCTGTAGGTTTCGTGTTGGTCTTGCAGGAACGTGGAAATTTACATGATTAAGAAGCTAAGAGTCAAAATAATTATGCAGAAACTTACATAAAAATATTAGATCTGTCTGCTTACGCCGATTTTCGAGAGATACAACATTATATTTTTTGCATTGAGTTAGATAGTTGCATCTATGATAGATAACATTGTTCTTGTAGCACCAATTAAAGGTATTATATTAGCACATTTTTATAGAACATTAATTAAGGAGATGCTGTTTACTGTAGTCTTATGTATTTTCTTCAAAAGTATATAGGATGCCAATAAAAATAAATACAAAAATAAAACTTGTTGGGTAAGACCTTTCTATATTTGCCACAAAACGTCCTTGAAAACAAAAATTCGATTAGTTTTATGTTAGCCCAGTCGGCGTGTCGGATATCTCGCCGGTACATTAATAGTACCCGACATCTAAATAAAGCAATACATGTAGAATCACCACGCCCTGGTTAAAGTTCACCTAGTGGTGGGTGGACCCCCTGGTAGTGGGCCGAGTCAGTTCGAGGTCGCGGCCTTGACAAGAATGCCCATCGGGCAGAGGCGTTGTACCGCAAGCATTGAGCAAGGATTACGCCCGGATAAGTATAATTAGTAATTAAGTGTAAACAATTAAGTGTGAGTAAGTAAGTATCTAGGCCTAGTATATGAAAGTAAGTAGGTAAGTAAGTCTTTATATTTTATTTATACAACAAAATTGTCGATGTTCAATCAAGCACGAATGTCAAACAAAAACAAACAATTATATTACAATTACATAGGCCTACATAATTTTCTTATTTGGGAACAAACAAATAATATGAAAGAATATAATATGTATCATATAAAAAAGCACATAATAATATATTATGTTGACTGTGTCAGTTTAGGTTGCAGATTCAATGGACCGTTTTACTAATATAAAAAAAAAATCAAGTGTCAACACCAACACAAAATATTAAAGTTTACATTACTATCAGTTCCTGGAAATAGTCATTTATGATTAAGATTAGATTGGCGCTATAATCATTATTGTTAAGTTGGAGACACTTGTTTTTAGATTTTTAGGTGTATATTTTGTGATTGGCAAACAGGGCTTAACGTCTACAATAATAGAGAAGCATGCAAGCAAAAAACGACGAAATTGCTATCTTATAATGTTTTATAGTCACTATGACTATGACACAAAGAAAATTTATTGATTTAGTTGTTCTCCTTTGTAAATCAGTTTTTTAACTGAATAGGATAGACTATAAATAAATAAATAAATAAATAAAATAAAATAAATAAAAAATGTTAAAAATGCTTTAAATATGTTTGTGTTCGAATATAATAATTTATTTTGAATGTGTACTAAATTTCCGTTTCTAACCTACATTTACGTCATGCGAGTTGTGTTAATTTTCGCATGCAGTTTTTGAGAGCAATAATTGCATCTTATTTATTTCTTGATCGTTGGTCGTAGTGCATTGCTTGCTTGACGTTGATTGCTACTAGTGGCAGCTGCAACCTGAACTGATAAGTCTGTAGCTAGTCATGTACATGATTAATAAGGTCGGGTGTAGATAATCCATCATCTACTTTCAGCACAGTACTCATGTTGTGACCCATGTTAGGAAACACATTTGCATTGATTGAAAGGTGATTATTGATTTCGTATTAAGACAATTAGTCCTTGACAGCAACATGTATGACTGGCTATTACCGAGTACAAACCTGCATTAAATGTTATTGTTGGTGAACTTTGTAACAGGATTTCTGTGACTCGTTGGTCTGGTTTATATCAACTAGGCCATGTGGATGGTCATGGGTTCAAATGATGAGCCAGACATAAATTATTTAAACTTCTGAAATTGACTTTAACCCAACATTATATTATTGTATCGTCGTAAAAATGTTATATATATATATATATATTTTTTTTTTTTTTTTTTTTGGGGGGGGGGGGGGTTAACTATACGTATATTTACCACAAGATTGTGGTATTGGTTTTGGATTGGTTTAACTAGGAAAACGCTTAAGTCCCGCCGCGTTGTTGGATGAGCGTAATTGGTGCATTGAGCTGCCATGTGTTATGCGGATTTTCTGTTGTTCTGTGAAAAAAACATTACAAAGTTGAAGATTTTTTTTAAAATTAAATAAAAAATAACTTAATTTTTTTTTTATCGTGATTGTTAAAAAGAAAAAAATCGTAATATTGAAAATTTCATAAGAAATGATTATTCGATTGCGCACAAATTTTACACGAATATATTTATTCATAAATTATTGTTCTGTGAAAAAATCATTACAATAGGATAAAACATGTAGGTGTTATAAAGTCAAAGAATTGTTTTAAAAAGAAGAAAAAACGTAAAATTTCGATTTCATGAGAAACAGTTTTTCGATAGCGCTCAAATTTCACACGAATACCTAGATTCATAAAATAAAGGCTCTGTGAAAAAATCATTAAAATCGGATAAAGCATGTAGGTGTTATAAGCTGAAGAAATTTTTTATAAATCGAAAAAAATCGTAAAGTTGAGATTTTAATGAGAAATAATTTTCCGATTGCGTTAAAAAACGTGGCAGTTCTTAGTTCAGAGATTTCAAAGGCCTCCATAAAATTTCATCGTAATTGGGGTATCGGTTTAGCCGGAATCGTGTTAACAAACACACAAAAATACAAACAGAAAAAAAGAAAAAAAAGAAAAAACATTCCGGATTTTTTTCTCCAGTGTAGTGAAATGGAATCTTCGCTTCGCTCGCTACGCTCATCCAATCAGATTGAACATCTAAATCGCATAGGAAAAAATATAGCAAGTGTTTAAAGGCCACACAAAACCGGATGTAAATTAACGAATTAATTTTGCTCCAAGCCACAGACGGTAACAACGCGGAAATAATTTTGGACTTTGAGTAATATTCTGTTTTTCAAGAACTTCGGTTTTCCAGACTTGTCTTTTAAAAAAAAAACTCGTCCACATTCGAATTGTAAAGTGCGGTGTTTAAAGGCAATGATTCTGAATGCACCGTATAGGCATTTTTTTGAAACCTACGTTATATTTTATAATTGATTTTTGTTTAGTATTTTTCCTCATTTACATGTTTTTCCTATAATTAAAATTTTCACTGAGTCCTCTTCCTCCTCCCAAACTACTCCTCATACCTCATACCTCATACCTGAAGTCATCGATTTCATAATCGAATGATAATACAAATTGAATACTTACAAAGTCACCACTATAATAACAATCAACAATTCAGATCGCTTACAATTGGCAGTGCAAATATAAAATTGAGGATTTAATCATTTAAATGAAATTGCACCTATCGTCTCGCAGAGTTTTCAAAAACAAGTATTGTTACATCACATTGGAGTCTACACAAATAAATACGTTAAAAAATGTTTATATCTTAACACTAGGAAAACGCTTAAGTCCCGCCGCGTTGTTGGATGAGCGTATATGGTGCATTGAGCTGCCATGTGTTACGCGGATTTTCTGTTGTTCTGTGAAAAATTCATTACTTAGTCGAAGATTTTTTTAATTAAATTAAATTAAATAAAAAATAAACTCAATTTTTTAATTAAACAAAATTAAATAAAAAATTAACTTAATTTTTTAATTAATCGTAATTTTTAAAAAAGAAAAAAATCGTAAAATTGCAATTTTCATAAGAAATAATTATTCGATTGCGCTCAAATTTAACACGAATATATTAATTCATGAAATGAAGGTTCTGTAAAAAAATCATTACAATAGGATAAAGCATGTAGGTGTTATAAGTCAAAGAATTGTTTAAAAAAAGAAAAAACCCGTAAAATTACGATTTTCATGAGAAATAATTTTTCGATTATGCTCAAATTTCACACGAATATCTTAATTCATAAAATTAAGGTTCTGTGAAAAATCATTACAATCGGATAAAGCATGTAGGTGTTATAAGTCGAAGAAATGTTTTAAAAATCGAAAAAAATCGTAAAATTGCGTTTTTTATAAGAAAAAATTTCCCGATTTCGCTCAAAACGTGGCAGTTCTAAGTTCAAAGATTTCGAAGGCCTCCATAAAATTTCATCGCAATCGGAGTATCGGTTTAGCCGGAATCGTGTTAACAAACACACAAAAATACAAAAAAAAGAAAAAAGAAAAAAAGAAAACATTCCAGATTTTTTTCTCCAGTGTAGTGAAATGGAATCTTCGCTTCGCTCGCTACGCTCGCTACGCTCATCCAAAAAGCGGTTGAGCAAGCGTGGTGGGTGGAATGCGGCCGCCATAAAATTTGCGATTGCTACACACGACATTAACGGTAAGTTTCATTCATATATTTTCTGGTCGTTAACTTTAAAAAATTTACTATTTACGTTTAATCATTATTTTATTGATACTATCAAAACATTAAATCATTATGTAAATATACAAAATGAAAAATATTTGAAAAATAATAAAGAAACAGTCTGTACCCGTAAGGAACTTTTTACCATCACTTTTGATTTAAAAACTGAAGCAGTTTCTGGGTCTATTTCTTGTTGAAATTACTAACATTTCTTAGCAAATTGTCATCAAAACTAATGGAAACCATTAGATTTCAAACTTTTAACAAAAACACTAAAATCTTAACGACAATCAAGGATGTACTTAACATCCATCGTGAGTTTGAAGTCCTTGAACATTGCGTTTAACTCCGGGCCTTTCTCTGAAGATTGATTTCGTTTGTGAAATTGTGACGTTCGAGTATTATCCACTTCTTTTCTTGCAGTAGGTAGCAGCGATTATGATTCAGCCGTTCTTCGGGAACATTGCAATTTAAAAAATAATACGGTTTCGCGTTCTATCTTTTTTTATAGTTATTTACACTGGCATAACGACAAATAATTATTATCTATTGGCAAAAACAGGTCTTCAAGGTCATAACTTAATTTTAAACGACCGGATGTCCGCGTGACTTTTAAATACATTTTAAGTATTAAAAATAAAGATTATAATAAAGTGACGATTTTTTACCACAGCTTGTTACCCAGACATTATTAATTAGCGTATCCAAAATATTACCAAACTACAGTAAAAACACGCATAAGATAAAAAAAATGTCCTTAATTTAACGACCTTAACCTATGCCACTTATTGCGATATACATAATGTGACATTATAATCAGGCTATACTTATTCTTATTATTTCTCAATATCGTAAAACGCCCTAGAACGCAAGCATAGGGTAAAGTTGAAACCAACGCTTTCTATATTGTTTGCCGATTTTCTTACTTGCAATATATACCTATATCATGTCAAAATAATTCAGGGTTACTTGATGTGAGTTTGTATAATAAACTTTTTTTTAGATAAACCACGTTAATTCAACTTCTATCATCAATTTTAAGGATTATTCGTTGTGAGGCAATTGAAAAGTTTTCTGTTAAATTTACTTGATTTCTAACAGTAAACTGGTCACCGATTTGTACATAGAATGTGAACATAAAGAACAACATGGCAACCTGTAATGTGTTAAAGCTACAGAAAAAATACTAGACAAATGTACAATGACAAGATGATGTGGGTGATCTTATTCGAAAGGTTAAGGTAACATGTAAAAAGTAATAGCTTTGTTCATCATAGAAAACAACACTTAGCTAGCTACATAAAATATTGGAAAAAACTGGACACGAGCAGAAGTGGCAATGACACAGTTACATACACAGGAAACAATTACGATTAGCAAACGCATTAAGTGTAACTAACTCTGAAAGACATTTGTTTATTTGAAGATGCGTATTATGTTTCATGCTTATTAGTTCGGTATGTTAGTCTAATTTTTATCTCCCTTCAGCTTGAAAAAAGCTGAGTGAAAGAGCAAATAATCAACACAACATGTATAGAGCTTCCAATTGGAAGTATGAATTATAATTATTGAACCAATATTTCTATAGTGTTGAGAGTAAAATACACCATTATTAATTAAGAATATATTATATTATTACACCTCTTATAAAGATAATTTTTTAATTTGGTATGGTTTATTGAATACTTTCGTAAGTTGTGTAGGCCTATTAAAAGAATAAATAAATGTGACTCCACAGCTTCCAAGGGTGTGGACAACTTTATTAAAATATAGAGAAGGGAACACTTGGACAAACTGGTGTTACAAAATCTGTATATTTTACTTGTGTAGTGTAGTAGGTCGCAAATGTCAAAGGGTGGGTGGCATTATGGGAGATCATCTTTGCGGTTACCACCACCCACTCTTCAATTTCTTGCAATTTAGCTCATTGAGACATTGTATATTGAATAGCTAATCTGTATATTTTGCCAACTTAACTCTTTTGAGACCATAGGAAATTAATTAACATACATAAATGTTTTGTTTGGGTCAGTTGAGGCTCCAAATATTATAATACTTGCCAACCCATCCACAACTATAATATTTCATTACATTTATTATTCATCATCCATCATAAAAATAATATATGACTGATTTCGTTATTTTACAAAAATATACATTTAATTTATGATTATCACAAACATTAATATATTATTCCAAAAAATCAGACACTTTATTGAATGCACTATCTAATAGATATTCCTTAAAAACAGACTTAAAATGATGAAACGAGTCAATTTTCTTAATATCAGTCGGAACCTTATTATACAATCTTTCACATTTAAATCTTTGGGTTCGTTTAAAAACACCTGAATTATATTTCACTGTGTGGACATCTTTCTGTCGTCTGGTATATTGGACTTCAAAATAAGTTTCTACGCGCCTTGGTTAAATCGTTTATTTTGTTATTTCATACGAACTAATAATAAAAGGCTGCTTCTCACCGAACAATGTAACGATCTCTTTCATCACGCATGGCGCATTGAAAGCTTACTCAACACATGGTCAAGACTGAAGATCTTGCATGAACAATATACGAGAGGAGTGTACACTTGAAATATTGCAAATCATATTGAGAATAATGTAGAGTGCGTGATGGAGGAAAGAAAGTGGGTTACTAGAATGATTTGGTTGGCCACCTGTAAACAATGCGAGTGCACGGCGAGGCTGCGGAGATGCTGAAGGCGGGAAGACAACTGCTTTATGCGTAATGATTGATGGAATGTTCCTGATAGTTTGTTTCAATATCAATTAATTTGGAAGGTCATAAGTCTATTCTGTCCACCGGCCACCTAAATGATAATAACAAATTTTCATGTTGTAATTTTTAATAATGGTATATCTCATATTTATTTCTATCCTTTTATAATATTTTTGTATTCTTTGTATTTTTAAACTACCAGCATAATTATATTATATGGACTACAGTGCAAATAACTCTTAACATTAACAATATTTTGTTGTCATTGTCATGAATATGTTGTCTAAAATGAAAATGAAAATAAAAAATCCTAATTCCAGATTGAAGTCTTTATCCAAGGTTTTACTCAGCAATAGATGAAGGGGTTGGGTCCTACTTACAGCTCTTGGACATTCCTTACCAACCTACCAAACCTACAAATTGAATGTATGAGGTAAATTCTATTATTTGCGTCGCGTCACATCTAAAAGAACACATGAAAACAAGGCCTAAATGTAACGTTTGAACATCGTTTGTAATCTGTACTGTCGAAAGTACTTGTTTTGACTATATCATATTGAATTGAGTCATACCAACTTGACCTGAATGTGCTTATACATTAAAAAAACGTGTACCACTCATGTGTTATCAACTTATCACAAATACAAGTATTAAAACAAATACTCAATAACTACTTGTGTGTATAATACTTCAAAGTATTCGCAAGGATCGTAATGGTAAGTACAATAATATTTCCACACCCTATGAATGAGCACTTGATTAGATGAGCACACAGGGAGCGATATCAAACATCAAGATTGACTAAGCCTACTTTTTTCTCTAGTGGCCAAACGGTTATACGGTTTATACTTAGAATTATATGCTATTTTCAGGAAAACTTCGAAATATATAGTTATACATAACCTTTTTAAGTGCAAACGACAAATAAATATCTTGCGAATCCTAATTATACACATTTTCCACGACTAAATTTTAACCAAACTTGTGTAATCTGTAGTTGGAAAATGATAATGTTAAACAGTAGAACATTCGCTCATCTTTAAACGCAGCTTAAATTAACGTTAGAGAAGCTTTGGTAAACAAGTGTGTCTATGTGGTTTGAATGTGCAGAAAACTAGTCCAATTTGCTTCTATCTTTCAATCTTTAATCTGCTTCTTTGTTCAATCTGCCAGAGTTCAATTTGCTCCAGTCAGGGGACTTAATTGGTTGATGTGATGAATTCGAGAGGGAAGGTCCAAAAGTAAGTGTGCTGTTTTCTTTTCAAGAGCAATGACATTCTTACTTGCACCCTTTCGCCATTTTCTTTCTCCTAAGATAGAAGTAATCGCTTGTACACTTTCTTGCATTTCTCTTACATTTTCACATAACTTGTAATCGATATGACAGGAAACGGAAACGCGACGAAAGGGAGGTGGAAAACAGACACTGCAACCGAAAGAAATGTCTGTTGGTATACACGAGGACAACTTCTCACACTTACAATGGCACTGTTCAGTTACAAGATCACGTGAACGAGGTTTATTAGGCCTACTTTTACTCTCCGTGCGCCGTCTCAGTTACACGTGGCGACGATTTGTTTGTTTGTTTGTGTGGTCGGTACAGTTTAGTGAGGGAGATTCTCACGCAGATAGTGTAGAGCAAATACTGTACTAGAAACAACAATGTCACTTGACAAGATTTATAGCCACAATACTTCACACCATAAAACATGTGCGTTGAGAAACTACACGAGGAGCTTCGCCACCCCCTCAACCACCAACCACCCCCGCCCGAAACACATATATAAACATTGCACATCTCAACTTCAAATATAATACTCATTGCTTATAAAGTTTTCTACTGTTTACGAAAAAAAAAGTGAAACTAAATAAAATAACACATCAGTAAAATTAATAGAAAATCTCAACAAAAACAATGAGATTAATGTGAGGATTTAATGCTGTTTTTCGTTGTAGCAGTAGCGTAGACACTTAGATTTGTTATGAAATCATTGTTTTAAAATTTCAAATCAATTATTTATAAAAACAGTATATTCATTTGCAGCAATTAGTACTGCTAGGCATCTGCTACAGGGATTATATCATTCACTCGTATATTTCCGTGGCAGTCTATTAGCCCTATACATATGTTCAGTATTCAGTTTTAAAAACAGTATATTATGCATCAGTTGGGGTTTATAAAATTGATTGCTATGCCTTCACGGACTTTCACATTATGAATTGACCAACTAAAATGCAAAATTATATAGTAAATAGTACTGTTCAAAAATGCTATAACGAGGGGAACTAGTTTAATGAGAATAAATATTATCATGCGCAGATTAACACACTGGAATATAAAGCAACAATTAATTTGATTACACGTATCATTGTTTAATTAATAATATTAATTCAATTTGTGATATACATATTTATTGTATTTATGAGAAGCAGCAATGTCACAGGCCCGTGCGTGTACTAATTAGTTGTGTGGGAATATGCTACTAATGAATAATTACTATATAGGAGAGCTCGCCTTCGACGATCGCAAGTGGATGGCATTGGATGGCTGGGGGGGGGGGGGGAAGGCATATCTCGAGTTGAGAGAGAGCAGTACACTTTGGCATTTGGAAGCCAGGAAGCGTCATAAAAGTGCATTTGTCAAAATAACATATTGTTTGTTAATTAATCAGAAACAATCATCCACAAAAATGTTAAAATTTAAACATTTCAACAAAATCCGAAATGGTCAAATTCAAATAATTTTTTAACATATCGCAGATATTTTTTTTACAGATGAGTGACTGTAGAGCTCTCAGCTCTTCATTTCTACTTTTGTGAAAACTGTTCAAAATTACACACACCTATGAGTTCAGCTTACGGTACGAGAGTACTTTTTTAAAATCCATTCATTTAAAATCCAGTCAGCTTAGCTAAGAGGAACTTGCCTTAAACGCATGTCCTTTAACATTGTATAGTGGGTATTTTATACAATGCTAGTCGTACAGTCCAGCCGCACTAGTAAGAGAGTACAGGACATGCGTTTTAGGCAAAATTACTGTTCGCTTCGCCGACTGACACTACAGGTGTTTGAAATTTTTAACATATGTCACGAAAGTGGAAATATAGGGCTCTAAAATTTGTTTTGAAATAATTTATAAAAAATAAATTTGTATTCATGAATTTTGATTATGTTAAAAACTCCCAAAATTGACTATATTCTCGATTTTTGCTGGCTAATTAAGATAAATTTTTTGAAAATCTGTTACTGTAGGTATGGCTGTCCACGTATGCTTTATTGACAACTTTGCAAAGTTTCATACACGTCGGATGCATCTTGGCCGAGCGAATAGCTATTAGCTAACTGCCAAATGTATCCATTCCCTCTTAAATAAGTAATTTAAACCAGACTGGCGTCTAAACATCTACAATGCTAATGCGGACGTGTTCCTTACTTTCCCCTTCCTAAACTACGTGTTTTAAATGCCGATTCTTGTTTTGGTCAGTTCCATCAAAAGCCCAACACATCAGATAATGAAAAACCGCATCAAAGACAAACTGAAGAAAGTGCCCTTGTGTCTTTGTGAATCACACGCCTAACTAGATGTATACACACACCGAGTTTCACTTTCCGAGAGGTATTATTTTACATAAGCATTTATAATTAAATATCCGGCGGTGCTTTCATGTTTCATTCCCTAGATTGGGATTGAATTCAAACACACCGGCAATTAAATGAATTATAATAATAACGATAAGGTTTTGAGTTATTTATTTTGAATTCGAATGAATTGAGACTTGGTTGATCTGGGAAATAGCGGTGAATTAAAAGGCTCTCTCTGTGTAGTGTTATTTATCGCACGTTTTGTGATCCAATTGTATTGTTCTGTTTCTTGTTGAAAAGAAAATTACTACTTTAGCATTGTTGCTGAAAAACACATGATTATGAATTTCTGCATAAATGCTGTAAAATTACCAAACATTTGTTAGGGCAAGACAAAAAAGTCTACAAAATCTCAAAAGGTGGATCAAACAATTTGGAATTCTGGAATTGTTTTGTGAAATTTTAAACACAAACCTGTTGTATAGTATTATAGATTTGAAATCAAGTACAATGAAACTCATTGTTTGACTGTTTATTTCTGTTTATTTAACTATATAATTATATATTTTTTTATTAATTGATCTCAAGCAACAGGTTTTAACCCACAAGTGTTAGGTAACTAAAAGTAAACAATTTAAAATACAATTTAAAACAATACAAATACATTACACAAATCATTAAATACATGAACAAGTACTATGAAATTAAAATTTTACAACAAATACACAAAAAAAACTTGAATAACAAAAGTATCTAATTATTTCTAAAAACTGCTGAAAGCCCAAGATGAATGAAGAAAACAATGAAAAAAATGAGGTTATAAAATACAAAACTGGTGAAATGGTGATTAGGTGACAAGAGTGGTAGATGAGTTATGTTGGTAAACTGTCAAACACAACAATATAGAAATGTAGAATTACCAAAGAGCATAATAAGTAGTTATTATTTCCGTGACATAGTGTTATATTTTATATTTCAGTCTGCAAACTATCACCGGTTCGATACTCGCTACCGGCGATCATGACTAAAGTATTTCCAAAGCTTTTCATTCAGTAACAGCGATTATGGTGCCAATATATACGTAACCAAGTTTACTGTATACAGCTGTGTTCGTTACTTCGTTCAATAGATTCGGTTCAAAGAACACATTTTATGTTTAGAATCACTCAACCAAAATCGACGTGTGTTACACCATCTTCAAAACCTAAATATGTGTAGGAAGGGAAATAATAAATTTCAAGAAATCATTTTTATTTCGACTACAATTTAAATTATATGTTTGGATTCGTAATCGGTCAACCATAAAATCGTAATGTTTAACGGTTGTTAAAAGTCTGTAATGGCTTCTGCATTGCCTTCAAATGCAACTAAAGCGAAGTGGATTAGTTAATACTTTTGTTTGACGGTATTAAGTACGATATCGTAATCATCCTATAGGTAGGCCTAATCCGAAATACCAAGCTATGAATATTATATTGTTTGACAGTATGGGCCTTCAAAGTCCAACTCGCTATCCTTCCCGTGGTTTGGCCTGTAAGTAGGGGAGTAGTGTATTCCCCAAAACTAAGGGCGAGCTCTGGCCGGTTGGGGTGCGTGTTGCTGAGAGAGTTCTCGCGCAACTTTTTATCACACCTTTCGTCATTCACACAGCCTTACTCATATTTATTTTCTTCTTTCACTTTTTTCTTCTCCATACTTGCCGGCCCTCTCTGCAACGAGCACTCCTCCGTTCCCACCCAGTTTAACCCATCCTATCCAACATCCTCACTCCTTCCCATCAACCCCCCGTGTCTTCCCTTACGTTCCCCCCTTTGGAGGGAAGAAAACATGGTGGTAATCCACAATTATGGAAAAAGAAAATTTGGAAGATTCGAATATACTTGAAATGGGCACTGGCCCTAAAACAACATTAACTAACTAACTAACTGTTTGACAGTATACGGGTTGGAGGCAAGGGAAACGCTAAAACCACATTACATAAGAAGACTGTTACATGCACAAATACCATAGAATTGACTCAACTTCGATAAAAAATAAATACAAACAAACATATAGATATAGTAAATGCCCCATTAGACAAATTCTCCTCGTTTTCTGTAACTCTTGTATTTTACGAATAACGTACATTGTAGACAACGAGTTCTGGTGTTATTAATTAAAGTGAATTATACAAAATCACAAACATATTGCAAATTATGAATTAAATTATACACTTTTTGTCGATATGACGCTCTGCAAAATTATACGGTTGTATAGCTTTTATATAGATGATTAGCACAAGTGTGTATTATTATTATTTATAATGATAACTGAAGAAGTCTATATTGTTAACCTTAAAAAATTACCGACCAAAAACTAATAAAGTTGAAAATAAGCTAATGCTAAAACACTAACTGTAAAAGCTAATCTTAAAATTGCGGTGAGGGGGAGGGGAGCCATTGTGGGAGTGTTGTTGAAAGATGAAAGTTACATAAAAACAGTGCCAGTACTGATTTAAATAAAATGCAAAACATTTCTTTGACTGTTATCTAAGTTGTATACTACAATAAAATGAATACAGACTACTCGAGCGCAGCCAATCTCTTAAATACCGTATGACTACGTTTTACCCGATTTGTTCCAGTTCATAAATAATTTATTTAACTTGACTTTTGCTGCACTCGTAAACTTATCCTTCGTAATCTCAAATCGTGTCATATCCTCGAGGCATCACACTGAACAACACGTTTATATCAATGCCCGAACTAGGAAATACCAACGAAAACGTTTCCAAAATCTGCTAAGGAAATTGATTTCGAACGAGATAACCTAATAAGTACAATGATAATAATAATAACATGTGATTTGTGAATATGCGAGCGATCACGGCCAGTGGGTGAACGAGTACAGGAAGGGTTACTCAGAGAAGCAAAGTGGTTTTACAGCTTCGTAGAGGAATAATGAAACTTGTTTGAATTTTAAATCGTCAAGGTCGCTCGAGAAGTATACAGCCGGCAGCAACAACGACATTTCGTTCTAATTGTTCTTGATAAGGTTCATTATTTTATAAACGCACGGTTAATATATATTTTGTAGTTGTTATTTTTGTCACTGTCTTACTAAGTTGACTGTGACTATTCTGCACCTTAAAATAAATATGTAGTGAAAATTTTATTTTAATAGCATAATTATGGTGTTATAAGTAGAAGCTTACAGCATCCGCAAATGTCAGTTCTAAAATAAATTCTTAGTTCTAGAAAGACTAATGTTGTGAAATATCTAGTCATTAAGCCATATAATTTTATTTAATTAATTACAAAATAAATAAATTCGTATTTAGAGTCTACCCACAAAGTTATAAAACTGATTTTCAGTGGGGGACAGTAAACCAAAGCGACCAAACCAACCCCGTAGGCCCCGACGTCACGACGAGTTTATTGAATGACACAATATCGGTATGTGATTATACAAAAAATAGTTGGACATTACACTGCGCATTACACTGTTGATAATATTTATTAAAATATCAAAATCGTTATAATATTTTGACTTAAATGACAGCAGTCTTTCCATGACTATAATAATTATTTTTCGTATAGCATAATCACATGTTATAATAGCTTCAATCTATGTAGGCTATATGTTTAAGATATTTTGTGGAAAAGGCGATTCTTTTCAAAACTTGTTAAATTGTTAGATTTCCACTAGTTTATATTCATTGTATTAGAATGTCGAAAGCAATCGTATTGCACGGGTCGTAAAATATGCGCAATAATTATTATTCTACGGTTGTTAATTATTTCGACTTTAAATCAACGAGAGACATTTTACAGCTGTTGTGCTTCTCAGAAATTGTTAAATAACTCGTCGAAAGGACAGTGACTGTGTTTAAAACAATGTAGCATTTAAAGTAGAATATCTCGCATGTTTTAAATTAAATGGTGTCAGGACTAGAACTAGAAGAAACCAATCAGTAATTAGGAATATCACAACACAAAAACAGCTAATTAAATAGATTAAAATTAAGAAAGGTTAGACGATATTGCAGCATAATGAATGTACATATACCATGTATGTAAGTTTTAATTTGTTAAATAATAATAATATTAGTCAGACATGTTTGTACTGCTTGTTTCATGTTTTAACTCGACGCGTCATTGGCCAAAATTTACTGCTCCGGTTTCTTATTTATCAACAACTAGGATACGCACGAGTAATAACTATTTGTAAAATTGTCAATAATTGTAATTTGTACATGGCCCATTTCTTAAAGGGCAAAAAATTTAGAACTATTTCGGGTGATAACGAGAAATAAATACTGTAGGCTTTTTTACATGGTTAAATTCCGGTATTTAACCTTTGACTTACGAAAACAGTCCAGAATTTAGCTGACGACGTTGAGGATTATGTATAGCATCGTCAGCTAACACTGGCCTAAATTATTTGTTAAAACTGCGTCAAGTTTTGCACTCCTTCAATCAGGTTTGGACATTTATTTGGAGACAAACATCAATTTTTATTTGTGAACAACTAAATGAAGTGCCGATTTAAGCGCACGTTGTCATTAATGGAGTTCCATTGAAATAATGAAATTTTATAATCGATCAGCAAAATACTTTTATTCTGAGAATTTTCCAATATTAGTATTAAAGTTTTTAAAGTCGCTAATTTATTATATCTTGAACGTCCTCAACTTTAAATATTTGGCACGCACAAGACGTATTATCTACAGAAGTTAACCGAAACCACGATCACTCTCACATTGTTTTCCGTACTTGAAAGTGAAAATAAGACCAGAATGACGTCACAAGATAATTGTGAGACAAACGACAGATGGTTATTATGTAAAGGATCGTGCCGTAAAAATAGTTCAAGTAATTGAATGTGGAAAAACTAGCATAGTTTCTTAAATTAAAAGCAACGTTAAACGAAACCATTAGATGATGGAAATTTGGAGTATTCTTCAAGTCATTTATATGCACGTTTTAACAACATAGAATTTATTTTTCTGACATTGAATAAAAAAAAAACAGGCAATGTAACTCATCTTTGTTTATTACGAAGTGTGTACTTGACTGTTAGAGATATGTTTTAATAGAATACAAAAGTAAAATATTTACCAATAAATGTTTCAAATTTATCGTTTCGTGGCATATATTTTTTCCTTTCCACCAAAACCCAAAGTGTGGGGTGATTCTTGCATTTCTAATGGCAAATGATTAAATAGGAACATTTTAACTCAATATAATCTAGTCACATAAAGCGCTAGAACACATTTCTTCTAGTTCTCAATAGGTAAATTAAAAGCATTATTATTTAGTAAAATAAGCATATAATAGCGTCAACATTAATATTGTATGTAGCATAAAAAACCTATGACGCTAAAAAAAAAATGTAGCTCTAATTTTAACAAACCTGTGTGTGATATTGTGCATGATTGGCTGATTGCATGCATTATAATCTAACTGGCACGATTCGGGTTTCGCGATGCACAACAATAAACTGAGATAAAGTGAACTTGAAATTTCAAACAAAAGTCTGGGATTTCTATGCTCATTTCAAGAAATTCAGTTAATTAGGAAATCGTCATGGCAAATTAACACCGCAAAATGTTCATTCGTCTTTTGCATCAGAGCGTGGAGGGAAGCTCAATTGTGAATAAATGCGGATTAACACAATTTTAAAACCGCATCGAATTTGTCTTCTAACCGTGAGATCTAGTCGAAACTTTTATTTATAATATAATACACGATGTTTCCCGAAAACCAAGTACACATTATAATAATATGTGTATAACATTCGTTTAACCGATAGAGGTAGCTCATGCGTAACGCACGAGACTCGTATTCACAAGGTCGTTGGCTCGATACCCACGCCACCGGCAATCCTGACTAAACTGTTATAGGTTGTCTTTAGTAAATAAGGCTAATGATAGATACCAATTTATATGCATCTCCACAAAACAGCGTCCTCATTCCCGTAACCAATGTCCTCTGAAGAGGGGTAAACTACTTTCATTTGGACGTATTTTCCACGAAAGCTTTAAAATTATAAATTGTTCGTGTTAATCGGGACACATTATGATTGCTTTCTTTCTGTGTTTCAAAACTAGGTTCACATACAAATATGATATCTAAAACCCATCAACATTAACCAAAAAGCAGAATCCAAAACTGAAGTAAGATGTAGTATACTACCGCAAATGCTTTTTAAAACCTTAACTAACAACTTGTCAAATCTATTACACTGTAATTTTCATTAACTGTTACTCACAAAATAAAAAAGCAAAAAGTCATCATCATTCAGTCAAAAGAGTGGTGCAAAATTAAGTACATAATCGAGTGGTTTTCACTCTTTAATCTTAGGAGTTCTAAATAACATGCGTAAAGATTGGGTTCAGTGTCCTTCACGTCAAGAGGTTTCAGCGAGTACCTCTCACAGGTGTAGCGATCGTAAGAGCCAGCGTAACTCCAGCCAATCTAGATTATGTAGAAAGGCGTACGTAAAGCACGCGGGCTGGCCTCTGGTGACCGAACGCCAAGGACCGAGCTGTACAGCGTAGGGTTTGGCACGTACGCCTCCTATAATTACATAATATTCCCATTATACATTCCATACAGACGCCAAACTGCTTGTATCAAAATCTATCAAGCGGTATCCCATGGCAATGTATGATTAAATTGAGCTTAATTCTTATGTAGTACGTTGAAAAATTGCGGAAAAATCCTTCAATGAGAACACTTTATATATTTTGCATTCGTTCTAATGATGTAAACATAATCTATTTATTTATTTATTTGCCACTATGTACCATAGAACGTACCTTTACACCATTCAAAATAGTGTAAATGGTGTATTTTTAAAATAAATTGATAAAGAGATATCTCGTGATTTATCAGTAATTTACGATCAAAATTTGTATTTGTGTTTAAAAGTGTTCAGATGAGCTGAAACAGATTTGACGTATTTTATACCTTATTTTATATTTTTATTTATTATCATGAATCATCAAGATTCCCGAACTAAGGTTCCCTCTCCACCCCTTTACATTATGGCCTCTAGTATCATACACAAAATAACTAAATGGTATTGTTCTCTCGGTATATATATATTGTGATAGTAAAACGCAATGTTTTGTCTACCAATAATTATAAAGTTAATTTTCTAATCTTATTAAGTTTGGTTGCTAATTTCAAAATGTTTTGCGTCAGGGCCACAACACAACAGCTGTTGAATGAGAAGCAAGAAGTGGAGTGGCGCACTTCCTTTCTAAATGGTCGACTGTCGATTACTTCACCAACTTGCAGTCTTAGAAGTGGTAAAACAAGACAACACAAATTAGGAGAAACCAGAATGCAACTAATCTGCATTTTTATTGCAAGCTGCAGTTTGGAAACTAGTACTTTACTGGAGTTATGACCTGTAGTGAATGAATACGGTCTTGCCGTTGATACATTCTTAATTTGTACCTTCTCCCCTTTTTGGAACGATCAACTTTTTAAATGAAATCATTATTTTACTTTCTCAAATTTTTGTTTACCCCTTCATCGTACGCACTGTTATCAAATGAAATATATTTTATATTAGCAAAGATTAGTAACCTCACAAATCGTATACATACAATAGACAATAGTGTGCCCCAACAAAGACAAACTTCGGATTAACCATGTTTCAAGGGCTTGCTTATGTTATGTGACCATGAAGAATATGCGTCATGATAAACGTATTATATTATTTTTAACCATCGCCGTTTAGCCTGCAAGTGAAAAGTTCAAATGCGTTTTTCAACTAAACCTTCTCCAACATTTCCTGTTGCAAGCCTCCACGATCCGAGCCACTTAGCACTGCGTTCAATTAATTAGTAGGGTGCTCGCTTTCTCGTTCGTTTACCAACTACTTTAAGCAGAAATGCATTGCACACGAAAGAATGCGTGTGTGAAGTGATTTTAAAAGCATGTTTAGATAGTAAGTTACATTGACATCGACCAAAACATCAAAACGCAACAAGAAACATTATGTTGGAAACTTGTACAGGGACAAATTAGCATTATCATCTGTGCGTATATAGTCAAAAGAAAATGTACAAGGGCCACAATATCATTTTCAGTGAAAACCTTATTTATGATAAGATTTACATAAAAACCTTGTTAACCTAGTGTCAGGCTTGCCGTTGCTTGGAATTAAACTTCTAAATTGTAAATTTTTAGGGCATGCTATAAAATAGCGCTTTAGATTATCAGTGGGTAATGAGTACATATCCATTTGTTGTTACAACAATACAATGCAATACAGTATAACCCAAGCAACTTCGTTTACACGTGAGAGGACACAGCGCTAACTAAAAAACATATTATGCATAATTTAATTATGTAATAACATATAATCTTGTTTTACAGGAAGTTTCTAACTTGTGCATTCAAAACTGGAATGTGTCTATTTTTAAATATCCTTCACGTTTTAGCCAACACAGTTCTATCATTCCCACTTGCAAGGATTTGATTCCCGGTTTTTATGGGTTCAAGCTTCTAAAATAACTGTACCCTATGACACTATTCATATAGGTAAACGATTAATTTTGCAAGTTGAATTGGCATCAGCATTCACATATCACATATCATAGCCAATCGTCTTGGTTAGAGAAAGTTCTCATTATGAGACGTTATGCCCCATTTCAATTAATCAATCAATCAATAAATTGGGATATGTGAGGTTATGAACAAGTATTTTTACTGCACCCTTTAAATTTTTCACCCCTTTCAATGCTTTTTCATCTACGATTCTATGAAACTGCAATCAATAGAAGGCAATACACACAATAATTTATTTATATTTAGTTATTGGGGTTGGACTAGAAGATGATAAAGTTCATTGGACGGGTGCTTTCAATCTATAATATTAACAAACATAGGCTATTGCTAAACAAACATGTCTTCAGGGCATCTAGAAAATATAGAGATTGTAACTTCTTGGATAACTATTTCCAGGAATATAACTGTCTTGACCTTTTGAGAGTTTGAAGTAAAATAACCAATCATTAGATAGGATTATTAAAACACTCTTGCTTAAATGACTTCTGTCATGAAAGTGAGCCAGGAGATTTCAATGATGAGAATATTATCAGTCCAATCTTTATATCAGGTGTCAAATGACTAATTTTATTTCAAAAGTATCTAGTATCCCAATCAGTTATGTCACGTATGTTTTTAGTTTAAATAATATTTGTGACATGGAAGTGTTCATATAGGCCTACACCCCCCTCCCGCTACATTTATAGGAGTTAAAAATCCCAATGTCCAAATGCATGGTTTAGATTTGAATGTAATATCGTCAAATCAGACAAGAGATACTTAAAAGTCAGGTAAAACAAATAAGGTTAAAAGAGGTGATCATATTAAAACTTTATTTGTTTATAGTTTTATAGTTTCCACATAGGTATCCAACTATCACAAGGGTCAAGGTAAACTGCAATGTCACTGAATATAATGTTGAATGGTATTGTGTCAGGGAAGTAAAACTATTTCTTATCTAATCTTAGATCTAAGATCATTGTTCAGTTACTTCTAGGTACACTTGGTTTCACACATACAGATCTTCACGAGAAGACACGAATATGAGCACAACAAAAACAGAAACAACATAGACTGAAGGTTTCTTTTAAATTTGAGACCAAGGTTGCCTCCCAGACATTTTAAGTATACTCACTCGTTAACAAAATTAACAAAATTATAACAAATAACGCGATATCTGAATAAATTAGCACAAAGCACAACAAACTAGTAACAAATGAATAGACTACCCAGTCCTGAACAATATTTGTGAATCTTAATGCTTTGTGTCGATTGGTGAATATGTAATGAGTCTGTGCGGAAAACAGAAGAATGACAGAGCTATAAATTGATTTATAGTTTAAAAAGTGTATAAAAAATGTTCTAATGCCCAAGGAGTGAGGCTGTGGTTCATCAATGTCGTATACTATGGTTAGTTTCACTAAAAATGTTTGGATGACCTTCAATTTACAATTGACCTTTATCCAGGCAAGGCAATCTTTACTACATCTGAAATAGAGTATTGCTTTCTAGTGTAGGAGGAACAATAAACAGCTTGATCTCTAAATGATTTATTTAAGAAAAATTAAATACTCTGTCAATATATGATAAAAATATCCTTATAATTAAATCACTTCATAATGAAGCATTGAAACAAAGTAAAAAATTAACCAATCAAATTGTAATATTTTCAAAGCGAAAATGATGCTTGAGGAAGACAAAACAAATTAAAGTAATGGTGTAACAGGTTTACATCTTAGTGTAAACTCCAGAAATGTTAAAATCCAATCCCAACCACATAAAACACTGGTCAGGATTGCCCCATTCTCCTCCAGAAGAAGGAAAAATATATCGTGCAAGATTTGTTTTTTGATTTGGGAACATTTGAAAAAATTAGATTCGGACTCTATAACAATATGATGACATTCAAAATGGTTTGTTGAATTTGATGTCTTGTTATATATATCTAAATTATTTCAAAATTATTATTTCAAAATGTGCTAAACTACAGTTCATTTTTGTGTGCACTTAATTTTATTTATTGTCTTCCTTTTTTTTCTTAATATTAGAATTTACATTTTGCGTTTTACTCTTAATTTGACATTTCTATATTATATGGATCTACATTGTAATTGCTTTATATTTTTATTAGCTTAGAGCCAATATATTTTTAATGATGTCTTAGTGTGCAAACAACGTTTCAGGCATGCCCTTGTATTTATTTTACAGCGAAATAACTGCTAATGCATTTTGTATGTACACTTCTAATTGTAATAATGTTACTGCATTACACGAAGAAGCGAAGCGTCCTGAGAAGTATGTGATAACGGAACTAGTACAGTAAAATGGTCGCACGTTTCATGAGTTTATTGCCAAAAACTCGTTTCGTTGAAGTCTTAATTAATTTGTAGACCCCTGACAAACTACCTAGTACCTGACACACAAAATCGAAAGTAATAAATGATCCACGCTTGAACCAAAACTAGATCAGGTTTATGTTACGTCATGGATGCAGTCTCCACTTCCGATTAGCCCTAAAACATTGCCACAGACAGACAGACAGACAGACAGACAGACAGACAGACAGAGTGGGAGTGACAGAACTGGAGCACACTTACCACTCTCAAGGAAACACCTCTTATTCAATCAATACACGCAATTAATTAAAACAAGTTGATTATTAGCTAATGGATTTGTGATCGGCGTCTGTGCATCCGGAATGATCGGTTTCTTCTCCTGTTTCAATCACGATCACTCTATCAAACTCATCCGGAATGGCGGGGGAGTGTCGTGGGAGGGGGGGGGGCGCCCCTCCGCACCCCTTTCTCTTCAGCACCGCAACTTATAAAGAGAATGGACGGTGGCGCCGCTTCCAGATTCTACGTCTGTTCGTCGGTGTGCACTCACGTAACATGCGGTGCGCGATTCTAGGTGAGTGAGTTTCTATTGTTATAACCACTTTTTGTGCTGATGATCATGAACTTCAATGGTGAATTTGTACGTGATAGATATTACTCCAAATAAGAATTACCGTGACGTATATAAAAAAACATCAACCCATGCTAAAAGTGATAGTGTTAATAGGGTAGTAAGCTTCTATTGTTTTTATTTTTGCGCTGGTTTTGTGGGTTTTGCGATGAAATTTTGTTTTCGTTTTTTGTTGTTATCTCTTGTTGTAATATGAAAATCGTAATTATTTGGTACAAAATAGGGGCCTCATTCACGTGGTTTTTAAAGTTTTTTACATTTTATTATTGACAATAAATAATACAACAAGTTAGTCCTAATAGCATGAAGCGTGTGTTACATTGAGTGTTAAACTTAAAACAAAGTGCCAAATTCACATAAATTTTACGAAACGTGTGTCATCTTTTAATCGTGCGTAGATTATAAGCTATAACCTAAAAAATACACGCGTTTTTAATCTTACATCATATCATTCTATTTTATATTCGCGTCACTACACGATTAAACCAGATCGCGTTTTTCGTCTAGGAAGATAAAATTAATGTATACCGTGAGCCAAGTGTCATCAAAACAAAATTCATATCGATGCGATCTTTTGTTACGTCCACAACCACAATTATTGTTTTAAACGCGATGTTGTTTACCTTCCTATCATTGTGCGTTGGTGGATAAGCGAACTTTGTATTTTACTTTTTACCACATTCTCGGTTGTTGTCTCAGACATTTCTACCAATTCAATTTGAATATATAGGCCCAGGCCATTTAAATTGTAGATAGATTAACATCACGTTGAATTGAGATTTACTTTAAATAAGATTTAAAAGGTTTAAAGTTTCTAAACTTACGTATGTACCTGTATTATACATACCTTAGCCAATAACAACATTCACAAACATAAGTTATTGTCCCTCATATTTTAAATACATATTGGCACAATACTGTGGTGATAAGTATTTGATTCAGGAACATATCTTCAACCATTGTCACGTGTTCTCTGCAGTTTACTATTTTTGTATTACTTTGTATTAGACCTTTTTAATTTCGGGATGAATGTACACCACCTACCGTAAGTAAACCAGTGGGTCTATAGCTGTATCTACTATACCCAGACCTTGATTTACTACTGGTCTAGAGTGTAAGGAGTTGAATTAAATCTCCATTAACAAACATTCCACCTTGGTGGTGTAAGTAAATATTTTGTTCACGTGTTCTTAAACACTAATACCAACGTCATCGAAACAAGAAGTGGTGCATGATGGACAAGTACGAAAGACAATTACAAAACCCCATTCCACATGGTACTTGAACTCACGTTTCTTGTCGTTGTGGAAGGGCGCCCCAATCATTTCATCGAGCCGGTGTGGACGTGTGTCGTGATCTGTAACAAGAACATTCATTACATGCATGTTTTACATAAGAGTACAGTATACACATAATATCTTCTTATCAATTACATTCTAATTACACACATTTCGTGTTTACATTCACTCTCGTTTGAAATTTTCTGTGTTGTTGCCAAGGTGTTGGCAGCAATGCTGTATTTGAGAGTTACCAATAAATAACGCAACGTATTAGTTATTGCAGTTATTGCGACGAAACGTACACACATTATTATCTTCCTCGGAAACTCTAACAGCTATTTAAATCGTTTATTACCCACTCAGATGGCGGGTGATGCCAGCAGCGGTACACTTACTTCCAACCTGTTATTGTTTAGTAATTAACTATAGCAATGAACAAGGTCAATTGTTAAAGGTGCATTTTAGAAAGTATTGCTTATTGAAGGTTGAATTTTGAAAGCTTTCCTCCACTTCATATCACAACAAAAAGTAGAGTAAAAATATTTGCAATTGATAAAATAATGGATTGAAATGATGATAATCACTGCCACTCTTCAACCTCTTCACAACAGAACGACCCTAGTCAAAGTGATAAGAGTGTATGTGGGGAATAGATGATGCAAGAAAGGGCTTCGTATTTCTTCTCACCACAGTCACCATACCACATCATGTTTATCCCACACCCGAAGTGTATTCTATATAAAATACGTAAATTCTACTCCATATTACATTAATTTATGTCCGATTGGTAAACTTAATAAATTTCGTAATATAACGAGATATGACCTACCGCACCTTCATTCAGCCTTCGGCAAAACACGTGAAATACGGAAATTGCTGATCGAACTAAATGTAGGGTGGATTCGAAAGCCCTAGGACCGGTACAGTAGCCCAGAAGGCAAGAAGCGAAAGACGTCACTGTAGGGCAAGTTTACCTCACAAATTAATCTATTGTCTTGTCTCAATTACTCTCGTTGCATAACTATAGTAGCGCCACTGGCCCTCAAGTAGACAAATGAGTAACAATTGAAAATAACAAACTAGAAACAAGCTACGGGGATTAATTGAAGTATTCAAATCCTAAATAAAAAGTAATAATGACTGAGCAATACATTTGTTAATTTAATTGCATGTATTTTTACTTTCCTATCATTTCACACACTAGCATGCTAAACAATAACAGTTGTGCGTATATTGCATGTACATACGCAATGTTACATTTCACATCATTGGTCGCCCTCTCCATGGGGTACTTCTCAAGTGAATTATCTATCTACCCTTATATTATCCTGGTAAAATATCTTCCTAAACACTCAAGCGTATTGATATTATTGATACTTGGGTACTATTTTTTCGGACTAATTCTTAACCACTCTTTCACACACATCAAATAAAAATATCGTATTGTTACATTTTAAAAAGTAAATCATAAAAGTAATGATCACACATGTTTTGTTTTATTAATTTATTGAATTATTCTTGTTAATTGACGTTCTGTACAATGATTTAAAATACATAATAATAAATACAACTATGTAGAGGCTATAGCTTAATTACATCTTTTTTAAACCAAGAATTTAACCTTGTAGTTAAATGCGAACCACACTACAATTGGCTTAATCGGAATGCGATTGTTTATTAATGACTAGTGAAAATCCCACCTCAACAAACACGCCTTACAAATAATTGTTATTCGCAATTGAGTATCAAAAGATCTGGTGACAATACACGTTCCAAGTCACATTAACCTAATGTCACGACAATGTATACATTACACAACTTTTAAACACAACCTTACAAGCATTTAATCTAGATGTTACGCTCACTCACACCCCACAACCTCACCAAGACTGGAACTAAATGTTGTATAACTTTTAATGAGTTGCTTATTTTTTAGCATGGGACCGGTTACAGTACACAACACACACCACACGTCTCACATGTTCGCAATACTTTCCTTTATAGAATTACTCAGTCGTGCTGGGATATTGCTCGCATTGCCTTAATTTCAAAGCAAGAGTGGGTGATCAAATTACCCACACAAAATCAGCCGGTTCCGATAGAATGACTTTAAGAATAATGTTTACAATGTTTAATCTATAACTAAGCATGACGAATCGTGATGGTCTGAAAGGGAATTGATTTCGAGTGAAATTGAGAAAGGACAATAAGATTGTTGAGTCAATCAGTACAAATTGGTATGTTACGTGATTGGTAGGCTGGTGCCTAAATCGGGAAATCTATGTCAGTCGATCAATAGATTGGTGAGTAGCGCCTAGGCATGGGTTATGTAAAAAAAAATTATGATCCGAATTTAAGTTTGCTTTTAAAGGATATTTCCCATTATTCCTCCCAAAAATATTCGATCCTTGGTTGTTTTGTTAGTTGTTTGGATGTACACGCGCAGTATTGGTTAGAGAGAGAAAGTTTTTGGTTACTTACTATAATAATGATCAGGGCATAGGTTTGATTCCCATCGTGGTACTACCCATTGACAAAAGTTATTTTGTGTTTGAGTTTTATCATCAGCTTCATTAATTTTAAAGGTATCAATAAATTGGAATACCTTCATTGTAAAAACTCGCGTCTTAAAAAATGTTTGAACGACTGTTTTGATCTATCAGTTCTTCTTTTAGGAATTTGGAAACGGTGACATTGGAGCCGTCCTAGCAACGAGGCACACAATAAATTTAAAGTTGTTCTATATCGGCCTTGTGCACATCTGGCGTTGATCCGCGGGTGTTCGCACTGTCCACATTCGATTGCGTATAGGGTTGGCTTGGTAACTTTGAAAATACTGCCCCCCCCCCCCCCCCCCGCCCCCTTTGAATATCAGTTATAAGACTGAGTGGGTAGTCTCTTAATACGAATTTATTTATTTTATTTATACAATCCGAAAATTATTGTTACTGCAATTGTGTGGATCTTTATTTAAAGTTGTCTTTTCGCCATGTTAACGAATAGTGAATGTACTTTACCACGACAAGAGCGTGTAAACAAGTCTATTATTAAAACATAAACACTATACCAGTGGAGAGAACTATTAGCAAGGTATGAAGTATAAATACTAATAATATTTATTGGATGAGCGTAGCGAGCGAAGCAAAGATTCCATTCTACTACACTGGAGAAAAAATTCCGGATGTTTTTTTTGTTCTTTTTTTTTTCTTTTTGTATTTTGTCTGTTTGTCCACACGATTCCGGCTAAACCAATACTCCGATTGCGATGAAATTTTATGGGGGCCTTCGAAATCTCTGAACTTAGAACTGCCACGTTTTTGAGCGCAATCAAAAAATTATTTCTTATGAAAATCGCAATTTACGATTTTTTTCGATTTTTAAAAATGTCTTCGATTTATAAACCTACATGCTTTATCCGATTTTGGATGAGCGTAGCGAGCGTAGCGAGCGAAGCGAAGATTCATTCTACTACACTGGAGAAAAAATCCGGAATGTTTTTTTTTTTTCTTTTTGTATTTTTGTCTGTTTTTACCACACGATTTCCGGCTAAACCGATACCCCGTTTACGATGAAATTTTATGGGGGCATTCGAAATCCTGAACCTAGAACAGCCACGTTTTTGAGCGCATCGGAAAATTTTTTTTTCATGAAAATCGCAATTTACGATTTTTTTCGATTTTTAAAAATTTCTTCGACTTATAACACCTACATGCTTTATCGATTTTAATGATTTTGCACAGAACCTTTTTATGAATTAAGATTTCTTGTGAAAATTTGCTAGCACCAGGGGTAGACCAGAAGGCAAAGAATCGAAAGACATCACTGTAGGGCAAGTTTACCTCACAATTAATCTATTGGCTTGTCCTCAATTACTCTCGTTGCATAACTATAGTACGCCACTGGCCCTCAAGTACGACGAATGAGTAACTTGAAAAGAACAAACCTAGAAACAAGCGTACTGGGGATTCATTTGAAGTATTCAATCCTAAATAAAAGTAATAATGTACTGAACAATACATTGTTAATTTAATTGCTGTATGTTTACTTTCCTATCATTTCACACACTAGTAGAAGATCAGCGCTCTGCATAAACAATACAGTTGGGCGTATATTGGCATGTAAATTACGCAATGTTACATTCACGCATTAGTGCGCCCGTCCGATCCATGGGTATCTTTTCAAGTGAACATTATCTATTACTAACCACTTAATATTATCCTGGTAAAAATCTTCCTAAACACTCAGCGTATTGATATTATCTGATACCTTGGGTACTATTTTTCGGACTAATTCTTAACCCACCGTTAGTCTTCACTACACATGTAATAAAATATCGTATTGTTACATTTTAAAAAGTATAATCATAAAAGTAATTGATCACACATGTTATTATGTTTTCTATTGATTTATTGAATTCATTCTTTATTAGTATGACAAGTTCTGTACAATGATTTAAAATACTAATACAATAATACAACATATTAATGCATGTAGCTTAGTTACATATTTTTTTTAACGCCTGAGCCATCGGTGTGACAAGAATTTAACGTTGTAGTTAAATGCGAACCACACTACAATTGGCTTAATCGGAATGCGATTTGTTATTATGACTAGTGAATAATTACCCTCAACAAACAATGTCCTTACAAATAATTGTTTATTCCGCAATTGAGTATCAAAAGATCTGGTGACAATACATCGTTTCCAAGTCACATTAAACCTAATTGTGCCAGACAGATGTATACATTACGCAACTTTTAAACACAACCTTACAAAGCATTTAATCTAGATGTTAACGCTCACTGCACACCCCATCAACCTCACCAAGAGCTGTAACTAAATGTTGTATACAACTTTTAATGAGTTGCTTATTTATTTAGATCATGGTGACCCTGTATATACGTACACAAACATCAACACCATAATACCGTCCACAAGACCACATGTGTTAGTAATACTTTCCCTTATATGCACTAGCTCTAGTCGTGCTAGGGGATATTGCTCAGCATGCCTTAATTTCAACAATAGTGGGTGATCAAATACCACACAAAATCAGCCGGTTCCGGGATAGAATGACTTTAAGAAATAATGTTTACACATACAATTTAGATCCTATAACTAAGACATGACACGAATCGTGATGGTCTGAAAGGGAATTGTTTCGAGTGAATGGATAAAGACAATAAGATTGTTGAGTCAAGTGCAGTACAAATTGGTATAATTTACGTGATTGTAGGCTATTGGCCTAAATCGGAATCTATGTCATTCCGATCAATTAGATGTGAGTAGGGGGCCTATGGGCATGGGTTATCTAAAAAAAATTGATGATTGGAATTTAGTTGCTTTTAAAGGATATTTCCCATTATTCCTCAAAAAACATTAGATCCCTTGGTTGTTTTGGTTAGTTGTTTTGGACGTACAGCGCACAGTACATTGTTAGAGAGGAGAAAGTTTCGGTTACTTCCAACTATAAATATGATCAGGGCATAGGTTTCATTCCGCAACTTGGGCTAACACATTGCAAAAGTTTATTTTGTGTTTTTGAGTTTTAAATCCATCACTTAATTAAAGGTTCGATAATTGTGTCGGAATACTAAAATTGGACAAAAATGTTAAACGACTGTTGTTTATCCATCAGTTCTATCGTCTTAGTTTGACATGGCAACTCTCTGGACAATACGGTGACTATGGAGCCGTCCTAGCATATACACACAGACAGATAATTTAAAGTTGTTCTAAATTCGGCCTTGTATGATATCTGGCGTTGATCCGCAGGTTTCGCACGGTCCACATTCGCTTTGCGTCATAGAGGTTTGAGCTTGGCGCTTTTGATATACTGACCCCCCACCCACCCCCCGTCCTCAGACTTTGATATCAGTTTAATGACTAGAGTTGGTAGACTCTAAGTACGCAATTTATTTTATTTATCTTATGTATATATACAATCCGAAATTATTGTTACGGCATGTAATGTGTGGATTCATATTATTAAAGTTGTCTTGAATTGAATGATGTTAACGGAATATGATGAATTATACTTAACCACGCCATAAGGTGCGGTGTAAACAATGCATAGTTATTAAAAAACAAACACTGATAACAGTGGAGAAAATCTATTAGTGCGAGGTATGAAGTGACACATACCTTAATAATTAGATGAGCGGCACACGAGAGCGTAGCGAGCGAAGCGAAATTCCATTCTACTACACTGGAGAAAAAAAATCCGGGAATGTTTTTTTTTTTTTTATTTGGGTGTGTGGTTTCTTTTGTATGTTTTTGGTCTGTTAATATTGCTCCTGCAAGATTCCGGCTACCGATCTTCACGTAAAAATACATATGGAGATGAAATTTATGGAGCCTTCGAAATCTCTGACTTAGAACTGCGTAACGTGTTTGAGCGCAATCGGAAAATTATTGCGCATGAAAATCGGCAATTTTACGATTTTTTTCGATTTTTTTTAAAATTTCCTTTGACTTATAACACCTACATGCTTTATTCGATTTTAATGCTTTTTGCACAGAACCTTTATTTTTTATGATATTAGATATTCTTGGTGAAATTGAGCGGCATTGAAAATATTTATCATAAAAATCGAAATTTTACGGTGTTTTCTTTTTTAAGACACTTTCTTTGACTGTATCACACTACTGCTTTAATCGCGATTGTAATGAATTTTCGCAGACTAATTTTATGAATTTATATAATAAAGGGTTAACTTTGAGCGCATCATAGAAATTATTTCTTATAAAAATCGCAATTTTACGATTTTTTTTAATCCAATTACTAATTAATAATTAAAAAATAAAAGTAAATCTTTAATTTAATTTAATTAAATTTAAAAAAAATCACTTAGTAATGATTTTTTCCACAGAGACAACAATAATTTGTCATAACACATGGCAGCTCAGATGCACCAATTAGCGCTCATCAAACACAACGCGGCGGGACTTAAGCGTTTTCTATTATTGATTGAGATAGAGCGTAGCGAGCGCAGGCGATAAAGATTTTCCATATTCTACTACACTGGAAGAAAACTTCCGGAATGTTTTTCTTTTTGTTCTTTCTTTTTTTTTGTATTTTTGTCCTGTTTGTCCACACGATTCCGGCTAAACCAATACTCCGATTGACGATGAATTTTATGGCGGCCTTCGAAATCTCTGAAAGCTTAGAACTGCACGTTTTTGCGCGCAATCAAAAATTATTTCTCATGAAAATCGCAATTTTTATTACGATTTTTTTCGATTTTTTTAAAATTTCTATCGATTTTACAACCTACCATGCGTTATCCGTTTAATGATTTTTTCACAGAACCTTAATTTTGTAAATTTATGGCATTCGGTGTGAAATTTGAGCGCAATCCGAAAAATTATTTCTCTATGAAAATCGGAAATTTTACGGGTTTTTTCTTGTTTTTAAATCATTCTATTTGCCTTTCACACCACATGCTTTTCCGATTGTAATGGATTTTTTCACAGAACCTTAATTTTTTTGAATAAATATATCGTTTGAAATTGAGTACAATCGAATAATTATTTCTATAAAATCGAAATTTTAGACACGATTTTTTTTCCTTTTTTATAATTACGATTAATTAGTAAAAAATTATAAAATTAATAAGTTTATTTTAATTTAGTTAAATAAATTTTTAAAATCTTCCAACTTAGTTAACTTAGGTATTTTTCATTCACATTCATTCATTCAATACACATTTTTTCACAGAACAACAGAAAATCCGCATAACACTTGCTGACTCAATGCACCCATTACGCTCCTCCAACAACGCGGCGGGACTTAGGCGTTTTCCTAGTAATGGATTCTTGCAATAAACCACAATAATCCCCAGCAAGGGCAAACGTGTATCATAATGTTCTCTCTGGGGCAAACACACAATATAATTGTAATATTATGACTAATAATACAAATACCAGTGACAATAAAATGAAAACGAGTTCAGTTCCTTGTTCTCTTACTTGGATCAACCTGTCAGGGTTCTTTACAGAATACATTGTTTATATCAATGTGAACTTGAACTTCTAGCTCTGTATGGCAACTTACCTTTTACTAAGTCTTGTAAAAGCAAGAAACTTCCTGTTAACTGGAGTCAAATATGCGACCTTCAGCATGTAAAGCCTACCGGATATGCTACAGACACATTTATTATAGTCCAACGATTATAAATAACAGTTGTATTGACATTGATTTATTTTTTCAAATCAGATAATACATAAAACGCACAACGTTAAAAAAAATCAACCGAATTTAATTAATAATTTGATTCAAGCTAAAGGAAATTTGATACCAATACTAATTTAAAGACGTAGGTCATTGTTTGCTCGTCGATGGCGTCAGCGTCGACAAGGTTGGCTTGGTCTGCTTTATTTTAAATCCCCCACTGCAAATGAGTTATCAGACTAAGTGGGTATAGACGCTTAATTATATTTTGTATTTTCATTGTTTTAATGATAGTAATTAAACATCCGTGAATAATTATTTAAAAAACTATAATAACACGAATTAATGATTAATTAAAGAATTAACGAACTAATGATAACAAAACAAAGTTAATATTGAAGTGGTTAATGAGTTGAATAAGTAACTTCGATTAACGTATTGTTAGTACACAGAAGATGCTCAGAACATATCGCATACCGAAGACGCTTTCAAAATTCGACACTGTAATTTATTTCGAGTGCGCTCGAAAGGACCAGAGTTGCATATATGTATAATCTTTGCTTACGTATTATGTAGTTAGTACTTTTATGTGCAATTTCATCTCTGAGGTTTCCTCTCTTGCTCATGACATTGCGTTTGATGTCGTGTGTTCTTATTTCTTATTACTTAATAACCTGACATACCCGTTGGTTGGCTAATTGTCATATTACACTTTTACGTAATCCGAAAGCATGCAATTATTATCTAGCTCGGTTATCGTGGAAATTTCCTGGTATTTTACTAATCTCATAAATAACTTTTGCTACATAAAAAAACACTTGCCCTAAATCAATAAAGTAAACTCGTTTGATCTATCAAAGTTACTGCCAAGAAAGTGCAATTTATTTGTTTGTCTTTGGAACTATGACTAACTCGCTATGCGTTCTCCCATTGGTGAAACTAGGTGAGAAAGTACAAAGAATTTAGATGAAACGAATTTAAGAATATCTATCAGGATAGTAGGAACTAGCAGAGGTGATTAAATCCAAGAATAGTTTTTCTCTGTGGTGAGTGAGAGAGTTGACTTCACAACACAATAGGAGAGAAACAATGAAATGGCACAAGATGCATAATTTTAATAACAAAGAGGTTCAGCGATAACTCTTCGCGTGTACCATTGCTTATTAGAGACCAATCAAATATGTTGCACAGGGAACTAGTGTAATTATTATCAGAATTGCATTGAGAAAGTTGCAGAAACACGATATACCGATCATATTAATAGTAATTACACACTTAGGTAAATATAACATGATGAATAATATAATTCTATAAATGTAATAATAACTAAGTTTTGTATAAATAGGTACAAATTACTGCCCAATGTAACAAAGGGGCACATCGAATATCAAAGGTAGTAGTGTGGAGAATCACACCGTAGAAAAAATTATCAAAGAGTGACATCACTAAGTTTCTTGCTGATATGATAATAATGTATTTAATCGGCTCATCACAACCACAAGTAGAAAACCACTTTCTATCGCTTTTGATTGGGTCATAATTGATAGGGTAGTTCAGAGAAGATTTGATAAAAGTCCTCACTGAAAATCAGTTATGTATATGAGCGCTGAATACAATTTTGTGTTTTATTTACATTAGTGATTTAAAAAAATATATATAATATGAGTGCGGTATTAAATATTCAACTGAAGATGCACAATAATATTATCAATGCGCACATTTTGGTGCCATTTTTTCAACATGAGCCATATTCAACTTAGCACTTGCATACCCTCGAAAGTCTATAATTCTGGAAATCGTCGGCATCATTAATGGATGAACACAAAAAAAAAGTTCGGTGTACATGGTGGAACTACGGAATTTAGAAACTAACTTATAGCACTATTTTTAAACACTTGATCTTACTTATTTATTCACAAACATTTACAGGTGATGCTAAAATAATCAGGTTTTTGTTACAATCCCAATTGTCTCAGTCCTCGCATACAAACTTTGTGCGAAGAAGGTTTAACAAAGTGAGCTAAGTGTGATCTACACTTAATTCTTCGGCACTACACACTACACTATACGAGTTCTTCACTATTCTATCAGCGACCAGAAGTTGCAGACAAATACGCTTTTACACAACCATAAACCTCTTTACCACTCTTGCCAACAAACTCGTACCTGGTACAGAGCTAAGTTTAATACATGAGAGTAATGGTGATAGTAAATTTATATTCTCAAATTATATACATGGGTGTACTAAAAATTAATATTCCGTTGAGATTTCAATTACACCGCACGGTTATTAGAATGTAGAAAGTAATCTGCAACGGTCGAACATCGTGATGTAACGTGAGTGTGACAGACTTTGGGTAAAAGTATTAATTGGCCACGACAAGAGTGTCCAGTTCAGATATGGAGCAATGATCGGGCACTATCTTACATTTTGACACTTTGTCAAGAAATGCTGGAAAATTGTTGTCAACTGTAACTTACTAATAGTCCGCATATTGTTTTATTTATTAATTATCGCCAGTTAAAAAATCCATAAATAATTATAGAAATTACTCGGAAAATAATTGATTTGAGAAAAAGTATACAATTCCATTTATCATGTACTTGATCTACCCAATAAAAATAAACAAATTAGTCTATTGAAGTGGTCACGAATTCGTGGTACTGGATATTAATCAAAAAAGTAAATAATAACTCACCTTTGACCTATTTATCAATTAACACCAACAAATGAAAGAAAATGAATGAAAAGTGGATTTCAATGGTCATTAAGTAGCCTATGGTAAATGTAACAATTCAAAGAAACATTTATTTCTAGTCAGCATGTTGGGAAATTATGTTTACTGTTAAACCCATTTGAATTTGTTATATTAAATTAATTAAATTTTTATCTTATTGAATTATTATAAAACTCAATTAAAATTGGTTTGACAATTATTCGTTTCAATTCTTTCATTAGAGAATGACGCAAAGAAAACCAGTTGTTATTTCAGTAAGAGGTCAGTCAATCAGACATGTAAACTACACAAATTAATGAGCATTTCAACCACATAGCAATGTTAAACCCGTCATGGTCACGAGTATGTGAATACATTATACCCGATGAATAAGTTCGATATTTTTTGTTTACATTTCTCCAATCTTAGTTAGTTTCACATAAACTAATCTAAAACTTAAGCCCATATCTGATAAAGTAACATGCTCAGATTTAAAATCTCAAAATATTTTCATTGGTACTAATAGTAATGAGATGTATTTTTTAATCTCGACACATAATCATTGAATCTTACGTTTGCTTTACCTATATGGTGTTTATTTTTTAAAGTACAGAAAATGAAAGTAAATACAAATCTTTGTTTGTCTCTAGAAGAGTAGAAAAATTCCAATAACCATCATAATCATCATAATTGTTTTTATCCACCAAAAAATATTTTGTCACTTTTAATGAAAATGAAAACAAGTCTAGTTATTTAGTGTAGATATGCATTTCATGTGTCATAACAGCACACATTATCTCGACTTGCAGTCTGTCTACGGATATTTAAGACAATTTGAAAAGTTGTTATTGTTTTATTGAGTAATAGGAAGGCATGGTCCCCAGCAGTGCGATTTTGTAAAATAGTCGCTATGATAGCGATAGCGATCACGGTTGATTGAAATATCAATCGTTATTAAATTATCGTTATCGACCCGATTCTGTAAATAGTCGCTACGGCCGCCATTTATCGTATCTTTATAGCATAGCATAGCGACATCCTTTTTCATTCTCGTTATCATAGCGATCGCTATCATTTTTACAGAATCAGTTCGACACCCAAAAATTGTCGCTAAAGTGCCGGATATCGATCGTTATCTTCCATAACGATTTTACAGAATCAGACCGCAGGTTTCAAATTTCTCGGACAATTTCAGTCCAAGTGTTTTTAACATAATTGGGTAAAAATTAAATATATGAAGGCACTTATTGTTTAAACACTTTCTCATAAATTTAGCATTAAAGAAATAGAAAATAAAATCAATTTTCTAGCATCTGTCAAAATGGTCAATAATCACAATCAAGTCTGCATTTTCTGACTGTTTTATGATAAATGTCGGAAATCTGGTATATAGTAGGGGCATGTCCCTTTTTAGCAATTATACAACATTTTCTTCTAATGTATGTAGAAAAAGAAACGCGTCGAACATCAAACCCGTCCTTCTCCCTAAGTTGATGTATATACTTATTGCATTTTGCAAATACCGTCGGTTATAATTATCTCCATATCCCCTAAAACAAAGAATTGCATCGTTGTTCATACAGAATAGATAAACATTTCATAACATTTCATAAAGAGGAACTCAAAATATGTCTTTCTTCCGTTAACGTCGTAAT